>SNQJ01S0147481.1:0-11196 GCA_010110895.2 Picea sitchensis
CTCCAACCAAGCCAATAATTCCAAGCCAAAGAACCACAACCAAGAACCATGAACCCCTTCTCCATGAGAGCTCCTCTCCTTTTATAAGTTGAAGAAGATAAGGTGAGGAGGTTAGGATGATCCCACTAAATCATGAAAGCGAGTAAGATCCAAATCATTCGGATGCCACCTCACCCAAGAATCTTCTCCTTCTAGAAAATTCAAGAAACCGTACCTTTTTCCCACGTGCTGGAATGTTCGCACCCTAGCTATAGAGAAACCTGCGAACTATTCGCACCCTGGCTATAGTGCAACCTACGAGAATTGGTCATTCTCGCACCCTGCCTATATAGAAACCTGCGAACATTCCTTTTTATGAGGTTTTTACATAGGAAAATGCAACTTCTTTTCTCAGGAAAAGTTCTTCTTCCTTCTCTCTTCAGGAACTCAGGCCACTGCGACCCCTCTAAAGGCAATAGATAGGTTTACATCATTAACGATCATAGGGATGACAAAAATAATGTGTAACAGGCATGAATATGCAAGGGACATTCTGATGACCTCTAATCTTTCCACTGGTGCAAAAGTTTCATCAAAGTCCTTACCTTCAACTTGTGCATACCCTTTACAGACCAATCTGGCTTTACTTCTAACAACTTGTCCTTTTTCAGTCATTTTATTTTTGAACACCCATTTGGAACCTATTACATTCTTATCTTCAGGTCTAGGGACAAGCTCCCAAGTATTGTTCTTTTCAATCTGATCAAGCTCTTCTTTCATTTCTCTAATCCAATCATCATGCTGGCTTGCTTCATAAAAAAATTTAGGTTCAGTCATAGATAAAAAAGAAACATGAGATTGTTCTAAGTCTTTAATCAATTTCCTTCTTGTCTGAACTCCTTTATTTATATCTCCAATTATCTGATTTTCAGGATGATTCTTTCTAACAATTCTGAGAGGTGATTTTTTAGCTTCTTTACGCTGATTTGCTTTGATATTACGTGCACCTTCATCGATTCATATTATTCTTTCCAGCTATGATTCTTGGACCAGCTCATCCTCATCTTCAACTATCTTTTTGTGCTTGGTTCAACACTACTTACATTTTTGACCCTTGAATTTCATCAAGCTTTATGTCTATACAATCAACCATTTATGTAGTCTCTTATTGTAACATCTGTACCCTTCTTTGTTGTAGCATAACCCAAGAAGATACCTTCATCCAACCCTGTGTCATATTTGCCAATATTTTCATCATTTTTCTTGATATAACATTTACTCCCAAAGACTTTAAAATGCTTGATTGAGCCAGTCTTCCAAACCATAGTTCATAAAGAGTCTTGTCATTGTGTGGCACGAGATGAGATTTATTAAGGATATGAATGGATGTATGAATTTATTCTACATAGCTATATCTATGGTACCTGTTTCTTTCATTCATCATTGATCTTTCCATTTGCTATCTTGATCTATTACGCCTCTCAACAACTCCATTTTCTTGTGGAGTCCTTGGAGTTAATGTACTCCCTTTTGATCCCTGTTTATCAAGAGCTCTTCTTTGAAGTTACATGAACTAAACTTTCCTCCTCATCGGACCTTAACAGCCATTTTAATCTTTTCTTGCATGTGTTTGATTCTCAGTCAGCCTTAAACACTTTGAATTTTCAAATGCTTCAGATTTTTTCCTTCAAAGAAGAGCAACCATGTTAGTCTAGAATAATCATCAATAATCAACATAAAATAATTTTCTTTTTCTGTTACCTTCTTTCCTTTATGGTTCACATAAATCCATATGTATTAACTGGAGATGTTTTCCTATTGAAGGAAAGTTTTTATATTTGAGAACTGTGTGGAGATGCAAGTAAGATTTCTATCTAGCATGGATTTCGATAAATTAAGTATGGTTGATATCTTTGAGAAGATCTTTCTTGCCCCATTTCTTGAGCTTGATTATATGATGATGATCAAAATTTAGGTGTCCAAGTCTCTATGCCACAACCAACTTTTTCATCATACTTTCTTAAGTGACATTCTTATTTTTCTTCTTTAAACACATATACATTGTTTTTGTTCTTATCCCTTTTACAACCAACTATCATGAATTCACGGATTTTATTCTCTGAGTCTTTAGAGTAAAAATGACTTCACATCCTGGGTCACAGACCCAGTACGACACTAGAAGATTATGTTTTAGACCTTCTACAAACATAACACATCTTGAGATTTCCTTTGCCATTACTCAAAATTACCATTCCTATTTACCTTTTATATTTTCTGGTGCATCATTTCCAAAAGTTGCATTCTGATTTTACTTTCACTTAGATTTAGAAACTTACTTTTGTCTCAGTCATATGTTTGGAACATCCAACATCCAATATACTAGGATTCATTTGTCTTTGGGCTGATAACACTAGTCACCTTGTCATCGCTTTCTTCTTAAACAACATTTTAATGATGGGGATCCAATCTGGCTTATGGTATGGCGACAATAGGCTTTATGTCCATAGTTATAGCCGGATGTAACATTTTAGTTCACTAAATAGAAGATCATAGTGATTGTTATGCTCATAACTTTTGTTATATGTTTTAACCTGCGTCATTTTCCCAACCATAGCATGATTTATAGTCTGGAGTTGTTTGTTGCTTGTTTGTCTCGATCTTTGTTGTGGATGATGGTTATTAGTTGAATATCTTGATTGTTCATATCTAAATCTTAAGAAACAATTTAAAGCTTTGTGACAAAATTAGAGCCGAAAAAAAAATAACCATAGAAAAACCTTTGTACATTAGATCTATCTTCTTTGAGGAGGTGAATTTCTTTCATGCCGATAATCTCTGTGATCTACACATTCAGTTCTGGTACTTTTTCTATCATTCCTTCTTGGTGGCTGATTTTCTTTCTTTGTTTATGCGGAGTGACTGTTGTTGTCAATATTGAGAGATTTGACAAACTTGATAGGTTATTATTACTTGGATGATCACTACTTCGGCGTCCTTCTTCATACTTTGATCCAGCGTTCAACTTTGGGTTTCTTTGTTGATTTAGAATGAGTTTAATCCTTTTGAGGCTTTAATACTTGGCAGTTTTTGATGATACAATCCATAAACTTCTCCATTTCTTCTTTGGTTTTTACTATCTCTTCTTCTAGGCTTCACACCTCACTTTCTTCTCGACAAACTATTGTTTTTAGTATGTATTCTATTTTCTTTGCCTCTTCTAACTCCACTTTTAATAGAAAAGTTTTCATATGTTTCACCATTCAAGATACTTTAAGCTTCCAACAATTGTTTTGTTTTTCTCTTCTTACATCTCAGTCTATCAATTTCTTCCAAAGCGATTAATTCACCTTCCATATCCACCAAAGCTTATTCATCATCCATTTCACCTCTTTTGTGTTCATCATCAAGATATCCCATATCCATAAGCATAAAGTCATTCACTTTGTCTTTACATGATGAATAACTATCTATGTCTTATGAGGGAATTGTCATTGTTGCACATAACTTTCTTCTTACTATGTTTTCTTGGATTTCACATGTGCTCTTTTCATCATGGAGGTTCTCGTCCATACCGATAGGACACTTGAGTACAAAATGTCTATCTTACTGATTCACCACTTATTTGAAGGAAGCTTGCCTTGATATTTTCCTAATCCTTTCTTTAACCTTCTCACAAATTTTCCTCAATATCATCTAAATCACGAATCGGTGTTCTTAATGCAGCTTTTAAAATAGCACCCTCAGTAATGGATTTATCTTTGTTGATTCTCATTTCATATCGGTTAAAGTTCCTAGAAGTTGATCAATGAATGAGAGTTTTAAGATCATTTAGTTCTTCTATTGCGAGACTTTTGGATTAAATTTATTAAGCAAAGATCTTAAAATCTTCTAAACTAAAATTGATTCTTCAAATTTCTCACCAAAGACCAGCTTCATGGCATTCACAAGTTCTTCAACTCTTAAAATACTTGCTAGCTGTTTCCATCTTCATTCATCTTTAGTTTCAAACTTCAACCTAAATGTTTGAAGTTGGCATCTTTACTTTTCATTTCCTTCATAGATGCTAATAGTTTATCCCACATTTCTTTGGCGGTTGAAGATGCATCACCTTTACAAAACTTCGACTTACGCAATTCATTCAAGATAGCGATCATTCCTTAGCATTAAGTTAAATTCTAACTTAGCACATCATCCTTGGAATCTAGCATGAAAATAGGCTTTATGTATCAGTCCTCTACTACATCCAAACAGCATCCAACACCTAAGGCCATTAGGTATGTTCATTCTAACCTTCAAAGGAAAAAATTATTCCATCAAACAAGCGGAGGCTTACTGGTTGAAGTCCTTCATGACTTGTCATGTTAAGCTTAAAGATCTACCTTTAAAAAAGGAGCACGCTCACGATGCAATTGTTGAAATTACTGAACAGGGTGATCAATTGTTATTGTGCTTAAACAATTTTAAGAAGTCTATTAAAACATTAATAATATTTCTTCAATGATAAAATAATGATATACAACATATGGAAAAGAACATAAGTAATGAGCGTCAATCACATAAGATATGGAGACGCCTTTCACAAAGGAAGCCCCATAAAGGAGAAAACCTCTTCTTCTTAAATGATAAAGAGTCTTTTAAGTTGTACATCATCTATAATTGACACCAACTCAATGTGAGAATTTACTACCTTCGTTTTACAAGATCCAACTTGTTTAGAGCACCAAATCTATGGTTTCTTCAGCACCCACTAGAAGGAAGCACCAACTGAAGGCTTACCAACTCCTTGGTATTCTAGCATAGCTGGATGGAAGTACCAGTACGCCACTTACGGGCTCCAACCTGTATAACGAGAACACTTGTTCTCCTTGCACCACCCTACCACCCTGGAGTTTTGGCGCAACCGGATGGGCTTCAACTCCTGTGTTTAACTTGAACCTCGAGGACAACTTATGATCCTCCTAGCACCCTCCTACCACCCTCATTGCAAAATAATGATTGAATAATAACTTAACAGGTCGATCAATTCTTACCGCTTCTTCATTGTTCTGCAATTCATCTCTTTTGCTGCATTGTTCTTACGCTTTCTTTGTTCCTTGTTGGCTTGACTTGTTGTCTTTGTTTATCTGTTATTTCTTTGTCCTTCTCATTCTCTTTGATATGTGATTCTGCTCTCTTCACCTTTTCTCTTATGTTAAACTTTTGTTCCTTATCTCTGAGCTTTATTCACCCAGCATTGCATACTGTGATTTTTCTTTCTCTGAGTTCAACTCATTTTTCCAGTCAGAACAACCAACAACACACAATCACTACGTGTTTATTTTTATATTCTACAATCCCTTCGGTTACCCCTCAAATCCCTCCCACTTGAACCTCTGAGGACAACAGTCCTCCCTAGCACCTCCCTACCACCCTCATTACAAATAAATGATTGAATAACCAACAACACAGATAAATCAATTCTTACCACTTCTTCATTGTTCTGCAATTCTTCTTTGCTACATTATTCTTCTGCTCTGTTCATATTTGGCTTGACTTGTTGTCTTTGTTTATCTGTTATTTCTTTGTCCTTCTCATGCTCTTTGATATGTGCACATTCTGCTCTCTTCACCTTTTCTCTTATGTTCAGCTTATGTTCCTTATCTCTGAGCTTTATTCACACTGTGCATACTGTTGTTTTACCTTTCTACAGTTCAACTCATTTTTCAGTCAGAACCGCCAACCACACACAGTCACTGTGTGTTTCTTTTTATATTCTACAATCCCTTCAGTTACCCCTGAAATACCTAGAACAATGCTTCAGCAAATGAAACGCCAACCGTCCAAGAACCATGATTCGGTTATGCTAACTAAATCGTAACTGAAAAATTAATCATGAAGAGCAACAGTAGCCCTTCGATCAGATTTCCTAGTATCCAACACTGTTGGATTACAAGCACAAGGTCTCACATTGATTTTTCCATTTCGCATTTCGGTATTCCGACATTTTGGTATTCCTGTGGTGAAGAGTCTTGACACTCCAAGTCACAATCCTCGAAATGGAGTCAAATCAACGGTCCACAAAACTTCATAATCTGATCCCTTCTTTTATTAATCGAACAACTGATGGGATTTCAATGTTTTTCCCTTCGAGTCATCATGACTCCATCATTATAAAATTCATGATCACAAAATCTTCGAAGAGTTCGGACGGTTGACATAACCCACTGAGATAGACGGTGACGGGATTTTAGGGTTTTTCCTTTCGGGTTTTTGAGACTCACAATAGTCCCTTTCGGGATTTCAGGGTTCGCTACTTCAAAGGGTAAAGTTCCTTTGATCTTTGATTTCCCAGTCTGTGAAACTCTAAAATGGAGTCTTTGTTGATGTGCCTGTTTCGGGATTTCGGCGTTTCGCATTTCACAACTTCAGGACTCCTATGATGAAGAGTATCGACCCTTGACTCCTCCAACTCCCATTATCCGAAACTCTGAAATGGAGTCTTTGTTGATGTGCCTGTTTTAGGATTTCGGCGTTTTGCATTTCGCAACTTCGGGACTCCTGTGATGAAGAGTCTCGACTCTTGACTCCTCCAACCCCTAGTATCCAAAACTCTGAAATGGAGTCTTTGATATGCTTTGATCTTTCACATATCAGGATTTCATCATTCTTGTCATGAGTGTCCTTGACACCTCCAACTCTCGATATCCAAAACTCCGAAATGGCGATTAAGTCGTGGTTTCTCATTTCGCAATTTTCTGCCATGAGTTGCTTCCTTGACTCCTGGAGTTTATGCTTTTGATCTTTCCATGCGATCATTGTTGCACTCCTGGTATTTCCACTTTCTCTTGTTCATCATCGTCAGGCTGAGCTTGCCATCAATGAAAAACAAATACTCTGCCTTCTGTCTGCCCATAATAAATATGCCAACAAAGCGTGCCCACTAGAAGTGAGACAAGATAGGAAGAACCCCTTTCATGTCTTCATGACAAGGATATTATGTTAAAAGTGAAGCGAAGGAACTATTGCACCCATTGCAAGTTGAGTGGCCATTGGATTGGGAAATGCTAGAAAGTTCAACCTTAGCTTCATACAAAACATGGTAAGAAAGTTGTACAAGCCCCTGTAAAGAAGGAGGAAGCAGATGAAGGAGTTATTCCAGTGGCAATAATCCCATAAGGAGTTCTTAAAAAGGATCATCTATCCAAGGAGCATCCATTTGAATGTCTTAGTAAGAAATGGATAACATATTTGCAAAATTGAGTGGGATTATCAAAGAACAATCTCATCTCTAGCATGTCCATGTTCGTTGATATTGCAAGACATTATTGTTGCATGTCAAGTGTGGTTGTGGTCTCTGAGCAGAGTAATCCAGATCTAGGAGTTGCAATTTATTCAGTAGGGCATCTCCAATGGGCTTCCAAATGTGGATTTTGTGTTTTATTACACTAGAAAGTATGGAATTGAGGAATTTGATATTAAGTTTGATTCCCATGGTCCTCATGTTGCACTACCCCAGGGAATCATGACCCCTGTGAATTCATTCAATACACTGATCCAAAGCCCCGCATTCTGGGGGCTCATGCTTCCAATATCGATCATCACGATGGCCTTTGATATACTCAGGGGCTACTAGGCATAGAAGATTTTGTGGGAAGGTGGATTTCAAGGACGTACCAATAAGTTAGTTGATGGTTGCTACTCATTTTTGGTAGGGAGGAGAATTTTCCCTTTTCCAAAGTCTTACAGGTCTTGTGCAACAACAATTTAGTATGTAATATATTAAATCAGACCAGTGGGATGCAAACAATAAACATGAGTGTATAACAAAATCAACTAAAAGTATTATATTTGTAGAAGAAAGCAAGGCAGAACAACTGCATGCTATAGAAATTGGTTTTATTGATGAAGAATATAGAAATACAGTAATGACTGAGAATATCTTCCTTGCAATTGATTTCTTAAGAAAGAAATCATTTCATATTGAGACTATGGGGGAAGATACAAGTGGTCGTAGCAGGTCAATGAATGATAACATGACAGGTGTGGGTGATTCATGACTATCTTTTCTTGATAAGGACATTAAGTGTAGCCCTTTGTTTAACACTCACGCCTTGCAAGGATATATTTTTTTATGCTCCCAGATACTTGATGGAGGGTTACATGATAAGCTTGTAAAGTCCAGTGATGTTGAAGTGATAGTGCTTCAACACTTCCCGCGATCGCGTTTACAAAATCGTAAGAAAATCAACAAAATCATGATTTTCATCGATTTTATCCAGAACAGGCATCTTTGTTGATGAAGGTTCTATACATGGAGGATATCCATATCACCAGATCTACGGATAGATGAATTCTGGGATGCATGCATCCATTTATGGATAAACAATCATGGTGAAAATGATTCTGGAAATCATGACAACTTCACGATTTGTGAATGGATGTATCAACTCTCCACTCAAGATCAATGTGGCATATAAACTATTATTCACTTAATATCTTATACAAGATCGACAAAAGGTTATCTACTCTCATCACCCTTGTTGACCCCTTGGTGCGATCTCATTCCTCATATCGAGCGATAATGATCTCGAATGAAATGACCAACAATTATGAACCCATTGAAAATTGGGATTTTGAGTATCCCAATGGAGAATATCTCACTTCAATTAATAAATTTCGACAATGCCATGGGTTTTGACGAGTAAAGCATCATAATCCCATGAAACAAGCAATCGATGGTCGATCACATAAAGGATCAATGTTGATCCTTCAAGTCACTATAGTTGTGGAGTCATTCTTTACTTTGGTGGTCGTAATGGCATAGATGGATCCTCCTATTTCCAATGTGTTGTCCATTGATTGTTGTTGGATGGAGTTCGAATAGAGGCAGTGCAAGGGAACTCTTCCACTCCACAACCCCAAATCTTCTCGAAGCTCCTCTACACCAATACCAAGATCATGGATCGAGATCCGAGGGTGTCTCTGTACATCTCATTACTCGATGTATCTTCACTATGCCAACTACCTCTGTTGTAGTTCTATATTTGTTGGAGAGAATAGGCTTGTGGTTGGTGGTGCACCTCTATGAAAATGTGGTCCACAGTACGAGTCGTATGTGATGACAGTGTTGGAGATATTTGGGTCCTATGCTGAGTCGTCTTGTGCAACTCTGGTTGTTGCATCCATATCCTCGTTTGGAAACTCTCACGATCTTACTACCATGAGATACTCCTTTCTCATTAGTTCAATGGGTATCATTGGTTTCTTAATCACAACTCTGTTTGCAACTGACATAATTGAGATCAAGGTCGTGAAGGAAATTGAGCCTTCATTGAAAAAACAACTTAGTATCTTCACAGTATTGATGACTATTGGAATTGTTATTGTAATTTTCCTACATTGCCTTCATCCTTCACAATCTCCATTTTTTGTGCCCAAAAGGTTGTAAAGAGATGGGAGCTTTTCTTCCACGTTTCTATTGGTTTGTCGGTTGGCCTTATTATCGATTTTATCATTGAGTACTATACAAATAATTCTTACAAACCTGTCCAATATGTTGTTGATTCATGAAGGACTGGAGCAGAAACTAATGTTATATTTGGGTTGGCTTTGGGTTACAAATCTTTTATTATTCCCATATTTGCAATTACAATAAGCATTTTTGTCAGTTGTAGTTTATCTCCTACTGGTTATGGTCTTGGAGGTTCTTCCATGGCTCCCTTTGGCGGAGTAGGTGCTGGATACCAAGATGGGATGCAACTCAAGTTTCGAAGACTCCAAAATTATGGATATGGTGGAGTTGCGAAGAACTTCCCATCATTTTGGTAAAGTTTGATAATTGAAAATAAAAGTTTTATTTTATCACTTTTGGATGGTATTTTGAGCACTAAAATCATTTTTTGTGCAAAGCCATATTATGGAAAAGAAAAAGTAAAATCAAATTTTTCTTTGTCCAAGGAGATACCAAAGTAAATGAAGACATATACCTTCATTATACTACCCATAATTTCCATATCATGGATCAAAGTCAATCAATGGGCATTTGGAATTTTTTCCTATGCTTAGAGTTTGATATATGGCCATTAAAAAGAGTTGGACATTTGATCTGCACATATTTTTGTAGTGGGGGTTTTGCACCATTAGTGCACATGCTACTGCACATTTTTGTAATGTGTAGATTGGACCATAGAGTTTTTCCCAATTTGTGCACATTTATGGCATATCAAAGTTCCTTTTAATTTAATGTAAAACTGAAGATTATGAAGCATTGTAATGGTTGTTTAGAAACTCTTGAGTGAGGAGAGTGAGAGGCGTTATTGTTGCTCCTTAAGCCTTTATTGGATTCTTTGTAATCATGCTGTAAACAGTTGTATGCGGCGATTTTCCCAAGCTATTTTTTCATTTATTGTAAACTTGACCAAAGAGTTTAGTTATAAACTCTTGGAAAGTAAGGTACACCAAAGATTGTGGTACATGTATCATCTGCTATGGGTTTCCAAATTATGCAGGTGTGGGCTTCGACATTTCAACTCCGAAGAACAAAGGTGCATGATACAAGAGATGTGCCTTTCCAAACATTTTTTTTATAGTGGTTGCAAGTGTTGGCTTTGCATTCTAATTCCGAAGTACCTGGGTGAAGGAGTCTTGAAAGAATGTGTCTTTTGAGGACATTTTCATACATATAGAGTTGATACTTTTTGATACCAAAAGATTCTTTGTGGGGAGGCATGATCTAGACGGATTTTACACACATGGAAGGACTTTACTATGTTCACCAAGTTGATTTGCAGAGTGGTGAAGTTATATGTTTTGAGTTTTATATTTCTTATGCATTTTATTAATGCTTTGTGAGGAAAGGATCTCATGCATTCTTATTATTTATGAGATGCTTATGCATATTAATTATGCTTTATGAGATTTTGGAAAAACTCATACATTATTGATGTAAAACGATTAATACTTGTAAGAGAAATTAGATTCACATATTTTTCATTAAATTATAATTTGGAAATTGGTTTTTATGTGAGAAACCACCTCACACCAATTTGTCATTATTCTCACTATTAGGTTGAGAGAATCAATGACATGTATGAAGAGTCTTTGAGTAGTTTTGAGACTTTCCCATTATGTACTTGAAGATAGTTTGAGATCCTACATTCATGGATCTTGTTTTTCCTCTTTTGTAATTACATCCTATTATTGTGGATCTAGGAGTTAATGCTCTTTCTTAAGAGGGAG
>SNQJ01S0147481.1:11206-22842 GCA_010110895.2 Picea sitchensis
GACATTTTCATTTTGAATCATCTGGTACTTGAACATTTAAGTGGGGTAAAAGGAGGTTTCCCCCTCAAAGAGGCTTATTATCTGAAATTATCTCTTTTTCAAGGCGTTGAGTACTTTTTCTGAGGTTTTTCTATGCTATATTGCTATTTGGTTCTTAACATATGGTATCAAAGCTCAAGGTCTTGGGGTTTCATAGAACCAACAGATCCTAAAGAGGGGGAGAATATTTTTCATTCACAGATGTGGGTGAAGGGGACCTCGCTGAATGTTTGGTTGATAACGATAGCTAGAAGGACCTCATCTCAGCAGAGGTCGTTAAATAGTTGGTATTGTTACCAACACCACACTCGCAACCATACAACATTGGGTGGGTTTTCCAGGGACAACATATCCATGTCATCCAATAGTGCCTCTTGTCATACGACATCAAGCCCTTCAAGGATGAGGTATTATGTAATGTTTCCTTGATGGATGTCTGTGATGTTCTTTTGGTCTAGCCATATATGTGGAAGAACAATGTTATTTATGAGTCTCTGTTGGAGTTACTTCACACACACCTAGGATTTATCTTTCCTAAGTTTTTTCCTTGTTTATTAGTCATAATTATTCATTATCTAATCTCCTATATTTTAGTGGAGAATATTCCACCTGGAGAATATCCTCTTCAGTCGACACTTTAGTTTGACTAGTTGAGTTGAGTCTAGATGTTGCATTGGTTTTTCCACCATGCAACATTGAGATCATCAACATGCTAATGCACACTTTCCTTGGTTTCAACATCATATTGGCACATTACCCTTGATTCCTTGATCTACTCCTCACTACACTTTGTTTCAGTCAGTTAACTGAAGACTAATTGACTAGTTAACTCAGCTAGGTGGCAGTTCCCTCTCGTAATTGCCTGAGAGACTAAACTAGGTGGTAGTTTACTAAACTACTGGTGTGTGTCTATATCACTCTATACCACCACTATGGCTCATTATTTACTCATGTATCCTATATCTATTGTAAATAATTCACTCTTTGAATGTGGCATACGGTTAATGAGAATTCTTCTATTCTTTCTCTCCTTCTTCTTCTTTCTCCAATTATCTCTGCAAATGTGTGTATTATTGTTTAGATAAATCTATTCTATGTAGGTTAAACACATTTACATGGTATCAAAGCCTATAGAATTCTAAGAAAAATCTACGCCAATATTTTTGCAGGTACTGAAGATTGAAGAACACATAAAGATGGAATCTATGTTTTACTCACCAACAATACTTCTCACGCCTCATAATTATTTGGAATGGAAGACAAAAATTCTACTTCAACTTAGATGCAGAGGCTTGTACCAAATATCTATGGCAATGGAAGTAGAGCCTCATTCCGTCGATGAGAAAAATGACTTTCTCAATAGACAAGATATGGCCATAGGATTTATCTGCTTGTCTATTTATCCAAAAATTCTCCACCAAGTATGTGATGTCACACAATACTTCACTCCAAATGAATTATGGACCATATTGGATATTCTATTTGGGAATAAAGAAGATTGTGAAGATTTCATGCAGGGGATTGGAAAGATAGAGCCAGAAGAGAAACCGTCAGAAGATCAAGCCTCTTATTATGAAGAGACTTCTACAAAAGTGTTTACACAAATTTGTATTCCATTAATTGAAGATGATGTATACTCCATTTCATATTTTTTTTCTGAATTTCATGTGGAGTATATATGGCATGCATGTCATGGGTCACATGTAGACACATTTTCATGTGCAATGCATGCATCTCATGAGACAAAAAGGGAGTCGCGCACATCATACTCAATTCTGATTTTTTATGAGAAAATTTTGCAGAAACAAATTTGATATTTGAATTCCTCTTGGGAAAATATCCAATTTAAAAAAAAAAATAGTTTGAAATGGAGTTCGGGAAGTGAAGTTATGATCATTTTAAAATCAACAAAATTTCAGCATTTTTCCAGAAACGGCCGCATGGTTTTCAAAATTTTATCCAAACTTTAGCTGGATATTTTTCATTACAAGAAGAGAAAATGGATATGTGTGGACATATCAATGGTGCATCTACTCCATCATATCTATGCAGACATCTACATCTTCAACCAAATCTTCAACGAGCACAAACTTGAACAGTTGCAAGGTCTTCTTGGAGTGAAAGACAGGGTTGCTTAGCAACTGTTTTTTGTTCCTTCTCATTTTTTTTATGCATTGTAATTTGAGGGGGAATTTTTCCCATGATTTTTTCCCTCTTTCCTTGTTTATTTCAATGAATCTTTTGTATTTGGGTGCCTAACATGGTCTTGTTTCCGAGACCCATTCTTTATTTTCACCACAATGATGTTCAGGAGGGGTGTTGCAGTTACTTCACACACACCTAGGATTTATTTTTCCTAAGGTTTTTCCTTGTTTATTAGTCATAATGTTTCATTATCCAGTCTCCTATATTTTAGGGGAGAATATTCCACCTGGAGAATATTCTCTTCAGTTGACACTTCAGTTTGACTAGTTGAGTTGAGTCTAGATGTTGGATTGGTTTTGTCACCATGCAACATTGGGATCATCAGCGTGATAATGCACACCTGCCTTGGTTTCATCATCATATTGGTGCATTACCTTTTATTCCTTGATCTACTCCTCACTACACTCTATTTTAGTCAATTAACTGAAGTCTGATTGACTAGTTAACTCAACTAGGTGGCAATTCACTCCCGTAATTGCCTAAGAGACTAAACTAGGTAGTAGTTTACTCATGTAACTGTTGGTGTGTGTCCAGATCACTCTAGACCACCACTATGGATCATTAGTTACTCATGTATCCTATATCTATTGTAAATTATCCACTCTTTGAGTGTGGCATATGGTTAATGAGAAATCTTCCATTCTTTCTCTCCTTCTTCTTCTTTCTCCAATTCTCTCTGCAAATGTGTGTAATATTGTTTAGCTAGATCTATTCTATGCAGGTTCAACACATTTACATTATGAACCCTATAGTGTCATTTTTACTTTGGGGGTTCATATCTACATGATACTGGAGGTATTTTCGAATACTGTCCCACCTAAAAAGTTTCACATGGTAATATCTCATACTACAACATTTAGGTTCTTCACAATCTGTTCAAAAGGTGAACATAGCGACATTGCAACCACTGCAGCCTCAGTCTAAGCACCTTCTATCCAACAGAAGAAAACCGAAAAGATTGCAACAAAGCGTAAATATTCCTTCTACAAATAGTCATATCATGTATACAAAATGGTTAAAAAGTTCCAACCCTTCCAACATCAAGTTCTCGACAACGTTCCACAATTCAAGCAATGCAACTTCTCCAACAAGGCAAGCAACTCACCAAGGTTCTAATTCAGAAACCACTTCTCTCTCTCCCCTGGGGACTCAACTAAATACATACCATTTATTTATTATGAGGGAGGATTGATATAGGTGGATATCGGTGGCCACCACCTATTCCAACTAGCTCAAAACAGTTCTTTGGAAATTTATTATTTTTAGCAGTTTTTTGGGTCCTAAACTTTCGGGGCCATTTTAAGGGCCTAAAAGATTCTTTTTGACGATCAGACACCTCAATGATAATTGAAGGAATTATTAATATTTTGAAATGAAGATCCTCTTCAATACCTTTCCAATGAGATATTGTGCGCCCCAAACAGAGATTGTATGTCAAAGTTATGCCCCTGGGAAGTTGATACACAAAACTACCCAAAACGGGATCCAAAAACCTGTTGACTTTTCATCTTCCAGGGTTAGAGTTTTGGATTTTGTTTATGTTAAAAATGAATTTGGAGCCTCATTGTAACAATAATATTCTTGCGAATGAGCATAGCCATCACATCTCTTCTCAGACATAAGTTGCCACCATTCTAACGAGTCTTTCACTCTGTATTTCTATAGTTTTGTACATTTCTCTCATTAATAGAAATTGTGTATTATTGTATCTCTTTGTTTATATATATATATATATGTTATATTATTGATATATCTCTGTATATGTTTGTTTTTTATTTCCTCTCTCATTTCGTGCCAAAAATAATCAGGATTACTGAAACACTGGAAGAGTGTTGTACTTGTTCTTGTTCTGGGCAGGTCAAGATGGTGAATACATTGAAGCTTGATGATAGGTTGAAAAGGGAAATGAAATTAAAATATTGGAAGGTGAGGGTTCTCCTTATATTTTAGGATAATGATCTCAAGGAGTATGTTGAGGATGTGGTTCCTAGCCCGACTGATCTAGTAGATTTGGCATTTCACAAGAAGAGAGAAGTGAAGGCCAAGCAAGTATTGCTAGAGTCCATGAAGGACCACTTGATTCCTCACATTTATGAGAAAGAAACTACCAAGGATATGCATTAGTATTTGGTGGGTATATACTAAAACAAGAATACTAGAAGGATGCTACACTTGAAGCATCAACTTCATATTGTCAAGATGACCAGTGAAGACAAAATTGTTAGTTACCTTATGAATATTACTCAGATCTGAGATCATCTCATAGCCATTCATGAGACACTACATGATGTTGAGTTGGTGAATGTAACCTATAGAGGTCTTCCTAGGTCCCGAGAACCATTTTTTCAAGGGATTTGTGCACGAGATAAGTTAGAATACTTTGACATATTATGGACAGATTGTCTTCAGGAGGAGAGTTGATTAACATCCATAAATGATATGGATGGTATGGTGAAGAGTACCAGTAATGAGAACCAGGCCCTTTCAAAACACACTAGAAAGGGAAGAAGGGGTTCTCTAGATAGAATAGGTCCATCAGTAAGAAGGGCTTCTCCCATGAGAGAATAATCTCCAGAGCTAAGACACAAGAAGGATATTAGTAAGATCAGATGTTATGAGTTCCATGAATTCGGTCATTATTATTCAAAATGTCGACACCGGAGGGGAAGAGGAAGAAGGATATAAGAATTAGTAGCAGAGGTTGATGAAGTTGAAGACAGGTTCGAGAGGTAGATCTTGTTGGTCTCCAATCTTTCAAGGAATGTCTCTAGTAGGGAGATATGGTTGGTGTATAACAGAGAATATTTCGATATGACGGGTGCATGAGATTTGTTTGACACTCTCACAGAGACTGGATCAGACTTATGTGTGGATCTTGGTATGAGAGACAAGAATATGGTACGAGGATCTGATACAATATCATTATGATTGGATTCAAGAGAGATATTGAGGGTTTCAAATGTGTTATGGGCGTCGGAACTTAAGAGGAGTGTCCTATCATTTTAATATATGAGAGGAAGGGATATCATATATTGTTTTGAGATGAACATGTATTTCTTGTTCCTAGATGATCTAGATTGAGATCAAAATTAGTTCTTGGAATTAGAGAGGGAAACCTATATAGGCTGAGGGGCCAGCATATGAATTATGGCTAGCAGTAGTAGAGAGACAGATGAGGAGGACCAATTGGCTCCATGAGTGGTGAGGCACGTGACCCCACCAGTTTGACAGGATCAAGGGGAGATAGAGTTTAGAGGCAGTCAACCCTCATGATCCAGGAGGGAGGAGAATCCTCCCATAATACTACATAGGACAATGGACAGGGATCATATGGAACCATAGGTTTTGTAGACTTATAGGGAGTTAGGTTTCAGAAGGAACATGTGGTCTCAGAGTGATCCTAACCTCAGGGAGAGACAATTGGCTTAGAGATAGAGATGGGCATCCAGAGGGAGTTCCCCTTCAGGTTTAGTTGGGAGAGAGACATATTCCAGGACATAAGACATGTGTCATGGGTGGAGGAGGCTAGATAAGATATTCATAGGAAGGAGCCTTCTAGGAAATGTGAAACCTCCATGGAGGATACATTTTCTTCAATAGGTTTTTCTATAGTGATAGAGGAAACAACCAGTCAGGAGGACTGGGGAGTAGTAGTTTCTTCAGTCACAGAGGGAGGAAGAAGTGAGGTAGATTACACAACAATATTTTCCTCAACTATGGAGGATGTGTCCAGTTAGATAGGCTGGACAACTGGATATGTTCGAGAGATTAGGGATGCGACCATTCAAACATATTTTGTCTTAGTGACCACTGATGCGGCCAATAAGACAAAATTGACAAAAACAATTATTTTGATAGTATTTGATGACCCATTTTCCATAGTGACAGAGGGAGTATATAGTTTGGACTATTGTATCATATATGAGGTGGTAGATCCAAATTGATATCTACTATGAGCAATAGTGGTGCATCCATATGTTAGAGGATGAGATACCTCCCTTTCTAAGAGGGAGACATGATTTTTGTAGCTTTGGGAGGTATTCTCACTAGAGGCCAAGGTGTCAGGCATGTGGGAATTTTTGTTGTCACCAGTTTTGATTTTCGTTTTAGTGAAATTGGCTTATAAATGAGGTTAGCACCTCATTGGATTTTTGGGTTTGTTTAGGGGTGCCACACCCACAAAGAGGAATAAATATTCTAATTATTTTTTTAGTTTAGTAAGGGATCCTAAAATCACTCATTGGACTCCTATATAAAGGAGAGATGTCATTGTGACATTGTATCATAGTGGAAGAATGGATTTAGCATAAGTGAATCTGCACTTCTGTTAGGAGGCTTGGTGATTTCAACAAAGAGAAATTCTGATAGGATCGAAAATATGGCCTAAGGTTGAGGACTCTCTATTTTATGTTATTGGTAAGAAAAGGTACACCTTTCATGTGGGAGAGAGAGACAACCTCACAAGGAAGATATTGTAAGAAGTGAAGCGAGCCATAAGAAGTGTTCATACAATTTTTCGTGTGCATGCGGGTTACAATGCGAATAGTTGTGTACGTACGTGGGTTGTCATAGGAACAATCACGTACATCCATACAAGATATTTTGGGAAAGGGTAGGTCCATATAGGCTAATGACAAGTGACCTAAGCAGGTTGTACATGTGGTCTGCAACATATTTGTGGCCAGATAATAATTCCAATATATTGTTGAGATTTGGTTTTCTTCTTTATATGGTTATTGAAGAACAAGGTTGTTCTCAATTTTGGTAATTTTGGAGGACAAGGTTGTCCTTAGATCTTGGTGATATTATATAGGATGGGAGGGTTGGTTTTTCCCTTAGGATTTATGATGATAATAAGATTAAAGAATTGAAATTGTGTTGATGATTCATCTATGATCTTTTGTTTTTTCGTTGCATATATTTTCAGTCAACAATTTTTAGTGTAGAATTTTTCAGTGATAACATCTAAGGAATTATTGTTGGATCACTAAGAAGCAATTTCTCATATTTGAAAATTAGTCACATAGAGTTTCATGTGAAAATTTTCATCTAGTTTAGGGATTCAACCTTCAGGTGGGGAGGAGGAGTTATCCCCTTCCAATTCTGTCAAAAGACCTATTTTGTATGAAATGACATTGAGGGAAGTTCAAGAGAAGGTTGAGGCTCCTAGGAACATATTTAGGTAGAGAGGGCCTCCAAATAAGTTTCCAAACTTTGTGGTGACAATAAGTAGCATCATTGATTTCGATTCTTGTAGTGTTTAGGACACAAAAGACCTGCAGGTTTGGAGGGATTCCATGGAGAAAGATGATGTGCAGGATATTGTGCCAAGATCAAATGGAAACCCAGTTCTAGGTGGCTCTTTGAGAAGTACTTTCTTCACTAGGAAGGGGTTTTGATGTTTATAGCATCATAAAGGTACTTTCACATAGGTCTAAGTGTCTAGAAATGTTAAATTCATCTAAATACTTCTACCTTGATACTTTACTTTAATTAAAGGAAGTATTGAAGTAAAGTTCTTTTATTAATTAGTTGAGTTGTTTTTAATGAAATTATAAAGTTATTATCATTAGTGAATTAAATATTAGCCATTGATCTTAGGTGAGGTGAGATGTAATCTCAACTGACAATCACTTTGTAAATTATGGTTAGGTCATAACTCAATATTATAAAAGAAAGGTTAGGGTAAAGGAGGAGACACTTGTGAGAGACATTGTGTGTTGATACATAAGAGAGAGAAAAGAAGGACTTTTTTCTCAAGGTATGGATCACAAAGTATTGTGATTCAAGGAGACCTTGGATAGGTTGATAAGGACATTCATATAGACATCAAAACCTGTTAAGGATAAGAGATAAAAAGGGTAGCCACAAGTGGGTTTCAGTAGATTGAAGCCACAATAGTACGGTCACACCATACAAAGTTTTCCGTACAATCTTTTTACACGTGTACCGGAGTTTCAATGGAAATAGGAATTTATACATGAGTTTACTTAAGGAAAGGCATGTACATCTAAAAAAAAGAGAAAGTTTTAGGTCGTACAACAAACCAAGAGTTGTTAGGGTTTGCAAATGTTATTTAATTTTTTCTCTATCTCTTTGTGGGCCATTTTCCCAGTAAGGGAGCCCTTGAAAGCTTTGAATTTATTTGAATGATAAGCTTAGTTGATGGGCATAATATCTTTGTATATTGTTTATGAGATTTTTATTTCCAATATTTTTTCTGCTATTTATTTGAGTTGATTATTCTAACAAGTTTATTCTGTTTTGTGAGCTACTTATTTGATTTACAACAATGAAATCACTATATAAAAAATATTCCTAGGTGTTGGGATTAGAAAATTGAACATGAATCACTTCAAATGTGATTTTTTGGGCTTCTCGTCTTGAATATTTGGGCCATAATGTAAGTTAGGAGGGAGTATGATTTGGTCCCAAGAAAGCGGCGACGATATAAGATCGGCCCTGTCTCAAAACAAATAAGAGATTGAGGGGATTCTTAGGACTTACAGGCTACTATAATAATTTTGTGAAAAATTATGGAAAAAATCTAGCTCCCCTAACTCCCTTATTTAAAATAGTTCTTTTTCCTAGAGTGAGGTAGTAGCATAGGTCTTCATTTCTTTAAAGGATTCCATGTGCACAACTCTAATAGTAGCAGTGCTTGAACTTAATAATACTTTTTTCTTGGAATATGATGCTTTAGATAGAGGTCTCAGATAAATATTGATGCAAGAAGGATAACCTTTAGCATTCATAAGTAAATATTCATGTGATCGCAATTTAGGAAAATCCAAATGTTAGAAGGAAATGATGAGTATCCTTTATGGAGTGGAGGCTTGGAGCCACTATCTCATAGCAAAGCATTTTTAGATCAAGATTAACAATCATAGTCTAAAGTACTTCCTTGAACAATAGTTGTCTTCAACACAGTGACATAAATGGGTCACCAAGATGTTGGGGTATGATTATGAGATCATATATAACAAGGGTAAATAAAATTTTGTGGTTGATGCTTTATACTCCTTTCCTTATCATTACCAAGTCCAATATGTCTCAAGAAGGCCCATAGAAAATGGATAGAAAATAATACTTTAAGGAAACTCATCCAATGGCTTTAGGTAGATCCCAACCCACCTAAAAGTTAAACATGGCAACAAGATACATTGTGGTATAAAGGGTGCATTTTTCTGGAAAAAAAAATGGCCTTAAAACAATCAGTCTTTGAAGAGCTACATTCATCACAGATAGGAGTTCACTTTGGATTTCATAAAACCTATGAAATAATTAATCACTTATTCTTTTGGGATGGAAAGAAAACAAATATACAAGACTTTGTAGCATCCTATGATGCTTGCCAAATAAATAAGGGGGAGACAATGAACATACCAGGGGAATTGCTACCACTACCAATCCCAACATTGATTTGGATAGACATTTCAATCGATTTCAAACAAACATACCAACTTAACGACAACTCTCTAGATTTCTCATTTTTCAAAGGTCATATTTAGTGACTATTTTTACCACTAAATCAAAAAGTGGCGCTACCGGTAGCACCCATTTTTGGGAGGGTGGTTAAAACTAAGACTTGTTTAAAATTACAGCCTTGACAATCAGATAAAAACCTTAAAATTAACACTCTAATCAAAAGGTAATGTTACGAGTAGTGCCAAGTTTTTTTGAAGTTAAAATTAAAACTTAATTGAAATCAGGGCCTTGAAAACTTATACCATCGCACATAAAAAATTGAAAATCAACTTCTAAATTGTTACTTGAAAATTTGTTTCACATTTTTTTTTTAATTACATAAAAAAATAAATAGAAAAGAAAAAAACTCCGCAAACAATTTATAAAAAAAATGAAAAAAATAAACACATTTAAAAAAATTCATAACCCATATTTAGATAAGAAAAACAAAACTAAAAGAGTTTTTTTTAAAAGTCCCCAAAAACAATTAAAAAAAACAAAAATAATTTATTGACTTGGGATAACGGTCACAAGTGATCTTGGAACGGGATGGGTAGATGCATACTATAGAAAAATGAAAATGCGACTCTTGATCCCCTATTTGTGCATTATTTTTTCGCAAAGGAAACATGGATGGAAATCACACAAGGATTAAAGGTCATGGAAAGATGAGCTAGGCCATCTTTGGTTGAGTTCTTACTCAATTAGTTAACATATATAATGGTGGAGGATTTTAAGGAGCTACTTGGCATTTTTGTGTATTGTTTGTGGTGGTCCAAAAATCAAATGCTCTTCCAAGAGTTGGTTATCACACAAAGAAAAGCCGCTCAAATAATCAGGTTACAATTACAAGATCACAAAAGGCCCCTAAGGTGGTTGATATTATACCCTTCGTGATGTCGAATATTGATTATGATTTTCCATGGGGATTTTTGACGATGTGTGTCAAGTTGATTTAGGTATCTATGTTGCTGAAGTTGTTTTATTTATATCCTAATCACAAGTTACACATCTTAGATATGTAACACATCTTAGATATGTAACAGAGGCATGCACTAATAACTGTGTAGAGTGTAGAGTTCTATGCATTATGGATCCTTATGAAATTGGCTAAAGATAATGGAAAAAAAAAATTAAAGGCCTTGGGAAAAAAATTAAAGGCCTTGAGAGATTCCAAATTAATAGTAAATTGGGCTAACATGAATTACAAAATAGAAAATTTGGGTTTGGAAAACATAATGAGGAAAATCCTAGAGTTCAAAGAATCTTCTGACAAACTCTCCTTCACACATGTTTATGGGGAGTTTAATTCTAAGGCTGACAATCTATCAAAGAAAGTATTGTTTCTTGAGGAAGGGAATCTATCATTTCAAGTTCAACTCAGCATGAGTCCACTTCCACTGAAACTTCTCTTTATTAATATTTTATCATGGTGCTTTATGTCATTATTAGGATAATTCAATATGGAAGGAAATTATAGTTTATAAGAGATCTAATATTACTCCTGTGGTTTATAGGGATTTCAATTATGTTTGTATTTTTATTTTTTTTGGAATGGGTAAACTTAGGTAGATCTCATACATCTACAGTTATAGGAAAGATTATTGAAAAGGAAGAAATGATAGATTTGATAGGTTTTGGAGTCCATGATATGGACTTTCATTATATGTATTATGATTTCTGACTTGGAAATATTGAATATATAGATTTTTTTTCATTCTGTGTGTGTATGGTTGATGTAAAAATATTTTACTTAAGGTGGACATTGAAATATTTTATTCATGAACGATACTGAAATATTTTTCTTGCTATTAATATTTTTTTTAAATGCTACCTGTCAATTCCATGTTGAGCATGAAGGAATTACACATCTCCCTTACATTGTGTTGTAAAAAGTGTCTCTTTGTGCAAAGAACACTTATTGA
>SNQJ01S0147481.1:22918-34947 GCA_010110895.2 Picea sitchensis
AGTTGATATAAAAATATTTTACTTAAGGTACACTCAAATATTTTTCTTATTATTAATGTTTGTTAAATGCTAGGTGTCAACTTTATGTTGAGCATGAAAGGAATTACACATCACCTTCATACTGGGTTGTAAAAAACACCCCTCATCACAACCATAACATTTTATAAATATACATGCATGCATGCTCCCATTTCCTATTGCATTAGTGACTAGTAGAATTGAATTGAATTTGTGACATGAAACCATAACATCTTAGAAATATCCACATGTTCTTTGATTTCCTATCACATTGGTGACTAGTAAAATTGAATTGAAATTGTGACATGAAACCATAACATCATAGAAATGTCCATATGTTCTCTAATTTCCTATCACGTTGACAACTAGTAGAACTGAATTGAAATTCTGAAATGAAACCATAACATGCTAGAAATGTCTATGCGTGCTTCAATTCTTATCACATCAACAATTGGTTTAATTGAATTGAAATTGTAACATGAGACCATAATATAGATTAGAAATGTCCATGTGTACTTCAATTTCTTTATCACATTGAAATGACTAGTAGAATTGAACTTAAAGTGTAAGGAGTATCTTGATATTGATATGTTTTGAAATGTTTCAATACTAACGTAAATACATCTTAACTTGGATCTAACATGCACCGAGAGGGACAAAATCCTTTGAGGTGAAAACCATTCCTCAATTTTTCTTTCTCTATTTGTGTGTGTGTCTATGTGTCAACTCTCATGTTGATCATGGAAGGAATTACACATCTCCCTCATATTGAGAAAGACACCATTGAAATGTTTTAACAATAAGAATTTTTTTACCCAGGTTAAATTCCTTGTATGTGGAATGTCATACCTTTAATGGGTCTATAAGATACTCTTGTTGTTGAGTATGTTTCTCATGTTGTTGAGCAATCAATATCCCATCAATCTTGGCCTCCCCGTGTTCTCTCATGGATTCCAGGGGGTTTTCCGTGGATGTAGCGAGCTACCGGTCTCAGGTGGCATGAGCCACATGAAAAGAGAGAGAGAGAGACCTTTTATTTAAGTGGACATTGAAATATTTGCTTAGTTATTAATATTTTTTAAAAATGTCAGATGTTAATTCCATGTTAAAAACTAAAGGAATTATGCATCTCCCTCATACTAGTATGTAGAAAGCACCTATATATGGAAAATGATATATATATATATATATATTTGTTAGGTGGACCTTGAAATATTTCTTTTGTTATTAATAATTTTTAAATGTCAAGTGTCAATTCCATGTTGAATGTTGAAGGAATTACACATCTCTCTCATATTGAGTTCTAGAAAAGACCTTTGGCACAACAATATTTTTTCAAATTAGACATCATTAAAGTTTTACCTAAGAAGTTTGTAAAGATTCCTAAATCTATGACACATGACCAAATCAAATATTATCAAGATTTTACTTAGGGGATGTATAAGAGAAAATGAAGCATGGATAGGCATATGTTACTTACTTATGAACCATGTTAGAGTTGAATTATATTATCCAAAAATTAAGCAATTTGATGCTTTAGACAATGTGACTTGTAGGATTAGACAATGCAAGATACAAGATATATAAAATATGCAGAACATAAACGAAATGCTAGAAATGACAGAATAACAGTAAAATATCCAACATAATCTTCACAATACACATAAATGATATACGAAATAGCAACAGAAATAGCACTTTGAATCAGATAGCAATGTTCAAATAGCAAATGTAAATAGCACTTGAATCGACAGTACCGTTCACGTGGCCCTTCGAGGGGCAACTCCAATCGAAAGCAAATACCGTTACAATAATATCGCTTAGGGTTCTCATACCCTAATTCTATTTATCAAAAGAGCATCTAGAGGAAGATCCTCTAGAAGCCGAAAAGCTTCTATTAGGTCTTCTTACATCCTATTCTATTTTATTGAAAGGTCTTATTAATATTGACCTTTATTACATCCTAATACATTGATCTACCTATGCTGTGGTTAGACCTTAACATGTCTTCCCCATTAAAAACAACCTGTCCTCAAGGCTTGAGATGTGGAACCGCCGCATCGGTAGTCAGTTCCCGCGGCATCCGCCGAGTCATATCTTCCAATCAGACGAAAGACTTCCCTTGATGATTCCGGACGTTAAAGCATTCCCTCGGGTCCAAAACTCCGCCTCGGTTGTAGCCAAATGGATCCTTTTCTTCAACTGAAGGTTGGTTTGAAGTTGGCACCGGTTCCACCACCTCTTCAAGCAGGAAACATGAAAACAGGATAGAGCTTCCATCGACTAGGCGAGCTAATCGATATGCTTAATTTGTCCCGCCATGCTTTAGAACTTGCAGGCCATAAAATTGGGGCTAGTCATTAATCGCCGCCTGAGGGAATTTTGCTTATATGGTTGCCGTCTCATAAACACCTGATCCCCCTTCTGCAAATTGACGCCCGGAAATGCACTGACCGCTTGCTGCTTCATTCTGTGCTCGGCCATGACCAAGTTCTCTTTAAGGGCAATGTAAGGATGTCTCCTGACCGTAGTGTTTATCGACCACCGACCTTCGAAAATCTCTGGGTAGTATGAGAGAACCGACGGCTGGCTTCACCCATACACCGCCAAAAGGAGTCAGCAGTGGTTATATGGTATGGGGGAAAAGTTGTACCACCATTCGGGCGAGGGTAACCATTGAGCCCAATCGGTGTTGTTTTTCCGATGCAGCACCTTGTGATAGGTTTCAAACACTTGTTGACGCACTTCCGCTTGACCATCCGTCTGGGATGATAAGTCGTGAGCTAAGATGCAATTGTGTGTCTTGTAGCTTAAACATTTCTTGCCAAAATTGCTTTTGTGAAAGTTGGGTCTCGATCGTAAACAATAGAGTTTGCATGCCATGAAGCTTGAAGACCCGATCCATGAAAAATTTGGGCCACCGTGGATGTAGTAAATGGGTGGTGAAGAGCACAAAATGAGCATAATTGGAAGTCGACCACCACCACCATTATCACCGACTTGCCTCGATTTGGTAAGTCGGTAATAAAATCCATAGATATCCCTCCAAATCGGGAATTGAAGCTGCTGAGGTGCCCTCGAGATTTGACTATTTTCCTCTTGTTGCGCTGGCATACCTCACATTCACTACACAACTTACCTGGATGCCAAGTCCCGCTTTCATACCATCCCAGGAAAGGAGCATTTAACCGCCATATGTTTTGGTGAACCCCGAGTCTCCGACTGTGGGTATAGCATGAAGCCCGGAGAGTAACGTGGATTTGAGCTTGGATTGTTTATTTCTAAATACAAGTGACCTTTTGTATCAAAGCTCATCCTAGAACCAAGAGTACCCCTCGGGGAGCTTATGCTCACCCCCGAAGTTGCTAAATTAGATGCTAACTTTTGGGGGTCTTGTAGCCATTCCCGGTGCACAACTTGTAGCCAATCGTACAATGAAGGAGAGAAAAGAGGGGATCCTTCGTCCTCATATTTCCTAGACAAGGCATCTCAAGCACGACATTGTTCTTGCCCTTCTTGTAAATGATCTCATAATCATAGCCAAAGAGCTTAGTGACCCATTTTTTTGGCTCCTGGGAGGAAATGCTGTTCCATAAAGTGTTTGAGGCTTTGATGGTCTGGCTTAATTTTGAATCGGCGGCCCCAAGTGATAAGGATGCCATAATTCAACCGCATGCGTAATTGCCAACATTTCTTTCATAAATAGGTTTTCCCGCATTCTTCTTTGTTGTTTTCTCATAAAGGCCAAAGGTCGAATTCGGCTTCATAAGGACAACGCCAATGCCTTTCCCCGACAGCGTCACATTCCAACACAAATGCCTTTGTGAAGTCGGAGCTTAACCGGAGGGTACATGGCCATCTCTTAAAGTTTGAAAAGCCGAGCAACCGCCAGTCCCAATTGAAGGAGTTCTTTTAGAGAGCCGCGAGAGGTGCCGCAAGAATCTTCCATAGTTCTGACTAATCCTGTAATACCGCGGAGGCCCAAGAACCACGCAAGCTTTTGAGAGTCTTAGGGTGCGGGCCAATCTTGCGGTATAGCTTCACCTTTTCAAGGTCCACCCTGACGCCATCCTTGGCCACTAGATGAACCAAGTATTCGACTTCTGACGCACTAAAAGCACATTTGGACTAATTCAGGAAAAGTCGGGTGTTGTTTAGAGTAGGTCGAGAACTTGATCCACATGAGTTGGGGTGTCTTCTTCCATGTTCTATATATGAGGATATCATCAAAGAAACTAGGACAAAATGACGCACGAAAGGGACGGAAGACATGGTTCATGAAGCTCGGAAAGGTGGAGGGGTGTTACACAACCCAAAGGCATGACCAAAAACTCAGAATTGCCCTCATGAGTTCTAAAATAATTCTTAGGAATGTCTAACTCTTTCATACATATCTAGTGATAGCCCGAGATAAGATCAAGTTTGGTGAAGAATTGGGCACCACCTCCTCATCCGTGAGGTCATTAATGATCTGATGGAAATTTGTCTTTGATGGTGAGTTTATCGAGGGTAACGGAAGTCGTGACACTTCCGCCAAGAACCTTCTTTCTTAGTGACCATGACCACGGGAGATAAGGACTTTGTACTAGGACGGTTGACTCCGGCAGTAAGGAGTTCCCCGACCATTTTTTCAATTTCATTCTTTGGCAAAGGGTATGCATATGGACTTAGTGCTGTGGGAAGGCTTCCCGGGACAAGTGCGGAATGGAATGATCATGGACACCACGGAAGGGGGGAGTCCTTGGGGAATGGAGAATCGCTTGATGTTTAAATAAGAGGGCTTGGAGGTCTTGGGGCACCTGAGGTGGGGACTGCGGGTTTGAATGGTACGGAGTTGGCTATGACACCAATGACCTTTACAATTTCTCCATGATGAGAACTCGATGATTTCGTGAGAACCCGCTGATGCTCCTGAAATTTATGTGTGTGGCTGCCTTGGTCAAATTGTATGGTTAAGTTCGAAGTCCATGAGAATGGGACCCAAGGTTCCTGAGCCATCCTACACTCCAACACAATGTCGCAACTCCCATGTCAATAGCAAACATGTGGATTTGAGGTTGTAGTCACTCATTTGAGGTGCACATTTTCACAAATACCACATTTCATAGAGCCACCATTGGCAAATCATGATTTGGAAATTATTAACAACATGATATAGCAGTGGGTTTCTTAATGACGCGCTATGAATAAAGTTGTGGGTGCCGCTTAATTATCAACCAAGATGATGACCTTTCTATGCTTGATATAACCGATTAGGCTTTCGAGTTTAAAGGTAGTCGGCTTTATATACTGAGGGAAATTATGTGTTCTTCTGCAGGAGGGTCGAAGGAGGGTTTATTTCTGGGTTTCCGCGACTCGGGAACGTGGGAAGTGTCATCATCGCCTTCTTTGAATATCCTCGTAGATGGCCACAAAGAGATTTTGTTCCCTTACATTTGTGGCCCGGGAATATTTGTCATCACAGCTATAACAAAGGCCTTTGAATTGACATTCAACCATTTATGCCCAGGTAAATTTCTGGATATTCAGTGGAGTAGAAGTAGGAGTGGGATTTACTAGTTTAGGATCGGAAAAAGGAAGGCTTTACTGCCTTGGAGGAAACAATTTGTTGTGCTTCTTTTGGCTTTTTTGGTAGCCTCAACACAAGTCGTAGGTCGGTTTTCATGAGGACATAAATTCTAATCTCCTCCTTGAGGCCATCGATAAAACACTCTCAGAAAAGGCATCAAACATGCCCTCTGCTCGAAAAAGACAAACGCCAACAAAAAATTATGTGTCTTCGACCGCGTCTTGATTGCTTCAATTTTGTCACAACCACCCAAATGGTTGGTTTAGCGTCAAAGCGTTCATAAAGCTCAAGAACAAATTGGTCCAAGCAATATATCCTTGACGGAAGTTTTTCTCCATTGCCACCATTGCCAACGCTCTTGATCGAGATGGAGAACACCATACCGAGTTTGGCCAAGTCATCCAGAATGTTGTGTAGAGAAATAATGTTCCATTTTGTGTGTGACCCAACAAGTGGGTCCGAGCCATCAAATTTAGTTACATCCACCCACCTGGTTACGTATGTCCCTTGAAAGTGATGTGGTTGAAAGGAATGGGAAGAAGTTTTCCTTTAGTGCATCATCTAGAGGTATTTTTAGTTTGCGCAGTGCTACAACTTACGTATTCAAGTTCATTTTTTACTCTCCATTTCATTGGCGATCAGACGAATATCTGGATGGATGCATTCATAGAGGCATCACAGAGGCAATAGTAGCAATGAGTTGTTGCACGTCTTGTTGGGTATCAAGTAAACCATGTTGCAGCGTGTTAAAGCGAGACTCTAGTTCTTGGTTACAAAGCCAAGTGGTGATGTAAGGACTCAGTGGAGCTAAGGGTCTAATTTTTTTTTTAAGGTAAAATGATATGGAGGAAAGTGATGAGGGCTAAGAGATTGAGTCTAATGGAATAGGTCTCAAATAATGGTGAAAATGGTGAACTGAAAAGGGTGCGCGGGTCAAGAATTTTTGCCAAAATGATATGGATGAAAGTGATAAGGGCTTAAAGAGATGAGTCTAATGGAATAGGTCTTAAATAATGGTAAAAAATTTCTATACTCGCTTTTTTTTTTACAACCTGGTTACATTATCCCATCGCCATGCTAAAAATCCCCACCGACCGTGAGTATTTACTTAGCAGTCCTAATACAGATGCTTAATAGATCTCGCCTGCTTAATTTGTTTATATTGTTGTATGTTCCCCCAAGGGTTAGGTATTCAAGGGTTCTCTACGTGCACAAGGGTTTGCCCTCATATAGCTCGACATAATGCGGCGGGTCCAACAAGAGTACCGGCCCAACATCCTCGTAGCACTAACTAAGGAGGATAGACCGCACTTCAGTCGCACTACCCATCACCCGTGTACTAGAGAGTATCTTCCGAAGTGATGTTCTCGTTGGCACTATAGAAACCGGCCGGCCGACATAGGTTTATCTACGTAGGGCTTCTTCGTAAAATCTTAGGTCGTCCGCATAATGTTGTCCGATGCTTACCACCGGCAAGTACCAACAGGGGTTACAAGGGTGGCCAAACAAACGCGGTTCTTAAGAACCACTTGTATTTCCTCGTATGAATCAACCGCTGTTTATGCGCAGAACGACAGATCTTTGTGGCTTAAAGACGCCGGAATAATGCTCTCACCGAAAAAATACCTACACTGCCAAGGAAAGTACCATACCACTTGCAAGATACCGTATATATAAAATATGCAGAACAAACGTCGCTAGAAAATGACAGTAATAACAAGAAAAATTATCCAAAGATATCTTCAAAATACATAGTAATGATATACAAAATAGCAACGTAAATAGCACTTTGAATCATATAGCACACCACAAGTTCTTCGAGGGGGCAACCCCAATCGAACAACGCTCTCATACAATAATATCCAAGCTTAGGTTCTCATACCCCTCATTATTTATACTAAAGAAGCATCTAGAGGAAGATCCCTTCTAGAATTTAAAGCTTCTATTAGGTCTTTACATCCTACTTTATTCTATTTTATTGAAAAGGTTCCTACAATATTGACCTTTATTACATCCTAATACATTGATCTACCTATGTGCTGTTTAGTACCTTAACAAACAACTTGAGGGGCTTCAATGGTTAAGAACATGTGTTTCCCTTTAAGAGGTGAGGTTCAAATTCAGAGGGGGTCTAGTATATATACCTCCCTTGTCCCACAAACAATCTCTATAACAAATTTAGTGTCTCTATCTTAGACTCTCTAAATCTTTCCCAAAAGCACCAAGAAATTTACATCTTAATTATTTTTTATAGTTAAAATGAATCTACACTAAATGCATAAAGTGTTATACCATGCTTATGTTATTGTTGATTAACTATCAAAACACTATTTACTAATTAGCTATTAAAAGTAATTATTATAGAGTGCAACATGGAAATTCATAAAATCATTATCTTAAGGTTGCTTTGTAAAAAACAAATCCATAAAATTGAGGAAATGCCTAAAATCCAACCATGTTAAAAGTGGATTAATCTCTCAAATCACTAATACAATAGCAAACCAAAGAAATTTAAAACTACATTACTATCCACATAGATGCCACCTATCCTTCTATACCTGAGCTGTTAATACCCTTCGTCAAATTATTCTCACAATCATCCTCTGAAACTACATATTCGTATTAGACTGAATATGTAAAATACTTTTAATTATTTCATTCTATCACAACCATCAATGCAAGAAAAATCCATATATGGAGTACGCTTTTGATGAAATACTCAGGTTGATTACGCAACAACCAGAAGCGATATGAATGTCAGTGAGCACAGAGATTGAAGAATAATACTCTCATACATCCAGAGAACAACGCTAAATTTTAAATTATTTTCCATATCCCATAAAATTGATTGGAGAATGGTTTTCAAAAAGAGAATGGATGGATTGGTCCCATGTATGTTTTACAGGAAGCTGTGGTACAAGTGGGGGTCAAGGAATGATATCATTGAACTGTGAAACCATCATTTTTCTATCTACGTATCTCATTTTTCTATGATACTGTGACAATGACAAGTCCAATCCACCATTTAGAATTTGCAGAAGCAGCCGAATTCATTTTTGGCGTCGTCCAACTTCTGGCATTTGTTGAAGTAGAAGGCTGTGCGCAAATGTACTCATCGATAATTAATGATGAGCATGTAAATCATTGACTCTTCGCCCAACTAAACTGTAAAGCAATGAATGCATACATGGCTGCCAACTTTGTGATTGTTTGGCCACTGATAATTGGTGTAGCAACTGGGTGGTCCATTGCTATAGATTGTTAATTTCTTTCTGTCTTTATCTGCTTCTGCTTTACCCAGTCTCTAGATCTTTATTCGGACTGTGCGTGGGGTAGGCTTATCCGGTACGTAATTGTCTGTCTGTGTTCTTTGACTCTACATCATTTGGTCTAACCACAAATCCAAAACAGTCAAGCCTTATTTTTGGAGGTATCGATGAATATAACTTTGCGAGTTTGACTAACTGAAACTCAAATTTCCGTTAAAATTTTGATCGTAAAAGTGTAGAATTGAACGTTTTTATCTTACTTTTACACAGTTGCTGGTATATCCGATCAAATACTGGGGATAAAAACGCTCATGATTTTATATTTAATTGGTTCCATTAGATAATTCATGATTTTATAATTAAGTGCCGAAGAACATAACAACAAAATCTTGAGCAAAGAGATCAACTGCTCAAAGTGTATTTTGCAAAAACCATGGAACCGTTAATACCTTGAAAAACTGAACCCAAGGCAAATAACTCCATACTTCTGTGATCGCAATTTTCTACGGTTAGGTTGCAGCCACGGAATCTGGCCTCGGATTTGAATAGGGAGATTCCCCATGCCGGCACCTTGACGAGTTATGAAATCCATCATTTGTGGACAATGGAATACAGCTCTGCATATTTTGATATTGAACCCCGAATTTGATTTCATTATTGCTTATGGGCTCACATGGTTCTATTTATTCATGGCTTATTCATTGAGTCATTGAGAGATTTAATACCTATCAACTATGGATAGATTTGGGATTAAAATGGATTTAGACTGATGTGATATTAATATTAATGTATTTATATATATTTAATAAAAATAATACGTGAACGCTGAAAGGTACTGCTGTTAAACTTTCGAGCACAAAAAGGCGGTCACCTTAATATCTTAATATTTTTTAATCAAGTAGACGTGGCAATAAGTTAGTGAACACAGTAATTTTTAAATGTAAAAAAGTAAACATATAAATGGATGTCGTTATAACAGCTCGGAAGTTAATGGATGAAATCAGAACCATTCATTTATTGTGACGACTAAGAATATTCTAGGCATACTTAATCCCATCCATAGAAAACGTATTAAGAACTAAAAACCTATTAAATGTGCCCATTGTCAATAGGTGTAGGCATTTCGGCATAAATATAATAAAAATATTTATATTATTATATAGTATACTTAGTAAATTTGCTTAAAAGGGTTAGGAATATTTATAAATGAAGACCTCATTTACCAAGACCAAGTTGAATTAAGGAAGGAAGTGCAAAAGGTAAAAAAAAACAAGAAAGAAAGAAAATGGACAAGCTATTGTTAGGGATAGAGATGAAAAAGATAATCATTTTTTGGAACTTTGGTGGCATTCCATGGGGGCAAAGGTCCTATGATAAGTTGGATCCCTAGCCATATTGATATTATTTGTCTAGTTGAAACTTGGGAGCATGAGGAGTTTAAGGTCCCTAACATAGAAAGATTTGTCTTGTGGTCAGCATGGAACAAAAAATCTCATCGTAGAGGGATATGAGGCATAACTTGTTATATTAGAAAGAGAATTTCTCCTCACATTCAACTTCATAAGATCGACCCTCTCAATCAGTATATTTGGGTAGAAATTTTAGACACCAATGCCAAGAAGATATATACAACAATTTGCTATTTTGCACCTATTAATTCTACTTTTTATAAGAAAAACAATCTAGATAACAATTGTCCCTATAATAATTTAAAACAAGATATTTATAGTTTAAAAAATGAAGGTCATATCCTCTTGCTAGGAGACTTTAATACTACAGATTCAACTAAACAAGCTACTATTTTAAGTACTTATTCCAACCATAATTCTTTATGGCTAGATGAGGAGCATGTGGTTTTGATAAACCATGACATTCACCCTTTTGGTGGGGAATGGAATATAATGTCATCTTCATTTGTTAATTACAGACATCATGCAATGGTCTTATGTACATGCTTACAACATAGTGTTAATGCACCGGATCCCATTAGAACTTTGCAGTTATGTGTGCTTGGGCTAGAGTAGTACTAGGATGGGTGACCATTTTGAGCCCGTGATTTTGATAAACCATGACATTCACCCTTTTGGTGGGGAATGGAATGTAATGTCATCTTCATTTGTTAATTATAGACATCATGTAATGGTATTATGTACATGCCTACAACATATCCTCCAAAATATTCGGACGGTCTTCAAGCAACTTCCCTTGGATTTAACAACCTTAACCATTTCTTGGGATGAGCAATATCATGATTTGGCTTAGCTAGCTCAAGGTTTCGATCTACTTGTCTTTCTTGCACCTTCTCTTACTTAATGATGAGATGTTACTACTAAGATTTAATCTACTAGGTGGAATTGCATGTAATTTTACACTTTTTAATGGAATTGCATGTAATTTTACACTTTTTAATTGAATTCTTTGAGGGGCATCTTAAGAAACATGCTTGGGACAAGCAATAACCACGTGAACAATATCAAAACAACAACTTCACTTAAAATCAATTTATTCATAGTACATCCTTTGAAAGCCACTTATCCATAGTACATCATTTGAAAGCCACTTATTCATAGTACATCCTTTGAGTTCAAATAATGCCTTCCACATTGAACACAAATTTCCTTGGTTGGATAGAACTAAGATGTAGCTCAACATAAATCCACATAAATCCTTGCACGGGTAGTTTTAAGGCTTAAAATTGTCTTTGAAGCTATATGGTAAAAAATGATGGATGAGATTGTTGGATAGTTGGTTTGGACAATTTGTTGTCATTGATGTCAACCCTTGGAAAATGATCTTGGAAATTGATGTCAACCCTTAGAGATTGATTTCAACCCTTGCACAGGTCCAAATATGTTGGATAGTTGATTGACATTTGTATAATTCATTATTTTTATTAGATATAAGTAACTATGAGCATTCTTGTTACTATTAAATTTTGGATGGGCATATATTGTACACGAATTAGGCACAAAACAATATTCATATTACACACTAATTATTCAATTACATTACATTTATATAGTTTGTCTTAGATCCAATTTATTTTAAACATGGATATGGAGGTTGAGAGAATATCTCAAAAATCTCCTACAATATCCCAAACTAACTCTAAACTTAGCACAATGCATTAATGGAAGCATTATCTCCAACACCCCCCTTTAATGCTTATTACA
>SNQJ01S0147482.1:0-23740 GCA_010110895.2 Picea sitchensis
TGACAAATATGCTCAATTCCTATGGATCTGAAGTATTATTAGAGCCTAGTGAAATATTTTTTGAGTCCAATTCTCCAAATTACTTGGAATTTTTTTGATAAGGGTGTCTTCTAACTTAGCTTGAAAAATGTGTAGTGGTCCCAAGTGGCACACTCTAGAGCCACCACTAGTCCTTCCAAGTTCATTCATGTTGATGTTGCATTTCCATGTGGTGGAATTTAATTGGACCTTGTGTTTAATGAGCCAACCTGGTTGACATCATCATAATGACATGACAATTTCTGAGTTTGCCACATGTCTTTTTGGAAACATAAAGAGAGAAATCCTCTAAGAGATATGAACCTAAGAAAGATATGAAATACAATTTATCTTAAGGTGTTGGGTTTGTGGGAAGATATTTGAAGTTAGGATATTACAAAGTGTGAAATCCATTATTGGTTAATGTAAGAATACAAAAAAATGGTTTGTCCCACAGTCTATGATTCATAGTTTGTTAAAACAATTGATGCTTGTCTACCAAAAATGCAATTCTATCCTTTGTATAGGATTGTGAACTTTTATTAGTACAAAGCCTATAGATGACACTTAATACTAGATGGACTTTGTAGTACACGAAGACCTGAAATTAATGAAAAACATGCATATTGTGAGCTTCCTCTTTCTCCATTGGATAGAGATAAGAGTCTCAGGCCTCCCCAACCATGTCCAAATCTAGAGGAATTTAATGAATATATTCTTTTTCTTTGTTTTCCATAGGCATTTAACCGACATACATCTTGGCATTGAAAGCAACATATTGAAATCTCTTTGACAAATTTGAGATTTTCTAGTGCAACATATGCACTCTTCTTTTAAAGCATTGATTTCCCTCTTATGTTGTAATAGCGACTCCATGATAAAAATAGACCCTGCATTATGATTATCTTCCTGAACATGGATTCTACTAATAGATGAGAAGATAAAGGCCTGGTTCTTAGCAATTAGGTCCTCCTGTTTACGAAGAAATTGATAGATTTATATTATTTTACAATAGGGGTAGTGTCCAGGTTGGCTATGGCTCTCCATGCTACCCATAAACTAGATATATTAAAACCAATTTGGGTGAATAAAAGAAAATTCTCCTTCAATAGACCCCCCTACATGGGACTTTAAGCTTATGTTTTTTGTACTTTCTCTTTGTTGGTCCAATTAGTCCCTATATCGAACTTTTATCTCGTGTGTTATGAACTTTCTCTTTATTGGTCCAATTAGTCGCTACATGGGATTTTTAGCTCCATGTACACTTTCTCTCTATTGGTTCAATCATACATCTACAAAATAGAAAAATATTTCTTAAGTTTACCTAGAACATTTGAAAATTCCATATTAATCTAGGTTTTGAGAATATTTAATATGTCCCATGTTCAACCCTAGGTTTCTTTGATTCCTACAAAACTATTATTGTTTCCCTATAGTATTGGGGTTTAGGATGGCCTTGTGGGAGTTGACAATGCAACACATGGGGGTTTGCAAAAATTAGAGGCATTTTGTGTCATGTGGTTCCTCTTCCTTGAGTAGAGGATGCCTAGTTGGGTTATCCTAGTCTAGTATTTATATTTTTCTATACCATTTCTAGACATTATGGCATTTCTCAAGTTCAAGTGAGAATTTTTTGTTTAGGTTCATTTTGCACAAATCCAATAAACACCAGCCTTAATACGATTTTTTTCTTAGATCCATATGATAAATTTATCGCGTCCTTAGTGTTTTCACATTTTTAATATGTACTTAATATGTCCAAAATCAAGAGGGATATCACATTAAATTAGGTGGGTCCTTAGTGTTTTACATTTTTAATATGTCCAAAATCAAGAGGGGATATCACATTAAATTAGGTGGTTGATCACTAATATTGGTAATTGCACCCTAGCTCCAATTGTTCATCCAAAAACTAAAGATATATTTTTTATTTAGAACTGGAATATGATGATGACTACTTCACTCAACAACATCACTGCACATGCAACTGGCAAACCAAACAAAATTCTATTAGATATTTTCGCTGAGTGAGTGGAAATATTAGGGACAATAAAGAGGTCGGAAATGCGATCAAGATCTAGTAGATAAGGATAAGAAAACAAGGACCGAGGGTGAAAAAGTCAGAATAAAATCTTTTAGATGCATGAAATTTTTTCGGCTTCCGGTATGGCATCATGCCTTTATGATGATGAGAACATAGGGAGGCTAGATGTTCCAAATTTTAGGTATAAGCATCCGTGAAGTAATTGGCAAATTCTAAGGAATTGTCTCCTATAGATGTTGACTTCATGGTCAACAATAGGACATATCACTGCACCATCCTCCTTGTAATGGTTTGGGGCTATTTCCATCGATGAATAACAATTGTAAAGCTTGAGTAACTGAATTGATTGAACGTGGCTCCAATTCATGTTACAAATTATAACGACGGACATACCGGGTCCCAGAGCATGGCATGCAGAGATATGCACTCATCAGAAATTATATACAAATAATAAACAAGGATAAAACTAATGGAGCGACTATCTATATTTATAGAAGGCCAAAAGCAACAGGGAACAATGTAGGGTTTATAAACAGTACAAAACCTAGGTCTACAAATAAACAAACCAATTTTATATTTGAGGGACGGAAGAGAATCGGGTAGTCCCTGTGCGAATAAAAGATAGCTACCAAGATTTCCATTAGTGGATTTACATTTGAATCGAAGAAACATTGAATAATAGTAAAAGCAGTGTTCTTATGCAACACCTTTTAAGAAACCCTACTTGTTGCATTATATTTTCATTATCTTTTAACATTGGCTGTAAAAATTATCTTTAACATTGTTTTTTTATTATCATTAACAATTTTTAAATATTTGGGGTTCTAATTATATTATAAAGTCGAAGGATGATTGTGGAAAAGGGCCAACCGCAAAACATGTAAATGATTATCAATTTCCCTTTCATTTTATCGCTCTTTTCTATTATTTTATATAATTGTATTGAAATAACGTTTTTTTTGCTTAAATTATAGCTCACAGCCATGTGGATCATGATTCACTTCAACGAGGGAGGGATTTTATTCCTTTGTGTTGATCCTGATTCTCTTGCATTAAAAAAAATCTCATTAAAGCTAACAAGGAACTATTGAGCTATTAGGGGATCGTCCAGAACAAACTCCGAACGCCAAAGAAAGGATCAAGCTCCCTATATTACAACTTAACACATATAAGGTAATAACCATAATTTTTTTTTAATGTAACTCATATGTTGAATTATGATACTTTATTGTTTAACTTTTACATTATCTCACCAAAAACATTTCCTTTTATAAAGGAATATTTGGAGCTCGTTCAACCTAGGGTTGGTAGTAGCGGCGCTACAAAGACGCTAAGGTAGTCCCGAAGTACACATACAACTACTAGAGAACTATTTACTTCTTCATCTTCCACACCTCATTTAGACAGGAACCATGACACGCACTGACATGCATCCAAACCTCGATCATAGTCTAGAGAGGGTGACAGAGATGAGGATCATATTGATTTGGTCAGATGGTTGCATTTCCTGGAGATAGATTTGTGACAAGCACGAGGACCCTTATGTGAAAATTTTTGATTGACGATAATGGATTTTCATTAAAACAATCAAGACTCCTATGTAATTTTAATTCATATTTTAATTGCTTAATGTTGGTTCCCATACAAAAATCATCTAGATTATTAATTTTAAATTAATGATCATGATCTTTGTGTGTGGAAACGACCTTTTATAGTAACGAGAAAGCAAGGCCTTGTCTATTTTGGGGAAATCCTTACGCATGAGGTGGAATTAATGACCTTAACCTCAAAAGGAACTTATGGATTATCTTGTAGGCCTCTTTGGTGTAGACACGCTCAATACAAAAGCTATTACATCTCGCTAAGTGTGAATATTTAAAAATATACCCGGGATGTTTATAAACAAATCTTGGCAAGAAATCCTAGGAAGGAGAGTCCCTCAATTCCAGAGAGCAAGTGGAAGGATCATTGATGATGCAAGAGAAGATTTTGAAAAAAAATCGAGAACAAATAACTGTACACCAAGGTAAATTACAAATTTTTTAATTCAATACTAGCTTTTATTTCTAGATCTAAATAAAAGTGTGGTTATATATAGCATACTTGAATATTTTACTGATGTTGCCTGGCACTTTGAAGGAAACTAAAGAAAGGATTGCCAAACATGGCCAACACAAGCAGGCTAGGTGTATACTGAGGTTATTACAAATAAGTGAATCGGTACCTCAACATCTTAAGAATATTATTTGTAATAATCTTACAACTTAAGGTAATTGCAACGAAAAAACATTAAAAAAACCATACACTTATGCAATGCAAAGGACGACTTCAGAACTGAAACCATGAGGGAAGACCTCCAACTTGGTTACAAGTATGGCTATAAATTCGTGGTTGATCAGAGAAAAGCATGGGGCGAATCTCTTCAAGATCCACTTCATAGATAAGGTAAACAAAATCACCCACATTAACCTCATTTATAAAATATGTAAATGTTTGATATCATTCAAAATTTAATGTCTTACTTGGTTTTAATCAGGAGCAACACTATCAACTAAACCATTAGTAACTGAAAACATAGCGTTGATAGTGAAATGCCACCAAAATATCATGGTGCTCCCAAGAAGCTCCCATCCTTAGTTGGAGGTGCTCTCAAGATGTTTTTGTAGGACCCAGGGTCCGATCTTAAATGTCTATATATTAATCATACTTAATAATTTTGTAAATTTATAAATTTTGTACTTATAAATTTTGGATGATTATAATGGAAGAGAATGGGTTATGATGATCATCACGACCTAAAAGATCGTGAATAGGACTTAAGCCATTCCAGATGCCGACTAGAGGACCGTGTAAATAATTACATTGCAGAGTTTTGTTTTAATATTAATGAACTACTTCAATGATATTTAAAAATTGCTATAAATTTAATATTTTTATTTTTAGTGATGGCTCCCCTCACACAACATTCACGCCATGGGTAATGGTGACTGTATATACTGACACGTGTGAAAGGACTGGAACAACATCATCTATTGAAGAGTACCCAGTAAACTAAGACATGGACATGGATGACGGCTTAAGAACCTGGAAAGCAAAAAACAAGACTAAAAGAAATTCATGATGCTTCTAGCTTTATAATACACTTAGATGTACATTATATAGCTAAAAATATACACAAGGCTATTTCTATGGCTTGTATATATTCCTGAATGTAATTTTGTTATACACTTAACACAAAGAGCATTACAATTTTCATATCATGGACATGGTGTTGCTACTCAACATTGCATCAAAGCCTACTTATTCATTCCCTCTATGATATGTACAATGATGTTGAACCTTCCACAAATCATTATGAGAAGAAAAATAAGCCAAGGACAAGAACCTAGTGATTTCAATGTTAAGGTCTTGTCATTCCACAAGGTGGGATACAAAGAGGGATTGTTTCCATGCATAAACATGCTAAATACCTTTATTGATTCAGAATGCATGTAATTGGTGGTTAAATATCCCCTTTTAAGGATGCATGCAATGGTTTAAGACCCCATTTTATCCCATGAGCCCTCAAATATCCATTTAGTTGATATGTTCTTATTTTCACCACTTTACCATGGTCAAGACACCAAGATCCATCCTTGGTATGAAAAAACTACTATAGGCACCTATATCCCATTTTGAGATCAAATATACTTTTTAGAGGTCCTATGTGGTGTTTTGAGTCCATGTTCATGGACAATATCCTTAAAATACTTATATATGACTTTGGTTCCTTTATTTTCTCCTTGTCATGGTTATGACCCTCGTAGACTCCTATCCTTGGTGGATGAAACCACCTAACGCCACATATATCCCAAAATGGAGTCCAAATATCCCTTGAAAGAAACTTTGTAGTGGTTCGAGGACATGTGCATGGTTCATGATAATTAAAAGTTTCATTTAGATCTTTAAACTTTATTTTCTCGCATGACCATGGTCAAAGCTCCAAATCCATCCAATGTATCTAAAGTTTCTAATATTTCCAAATCTCATTCATATGTTAAATATTATAATCCCTAAAATACTAATTTAGGTCATACAACCCTTTTGTTTTCCTTCATTGACCATGGTCAAGCCTTGAGACCCATGCCTCTGGTATGCAAATTCTCTTACTGATGCCTATATCCCACCAAGAGGCCAATGGGATTTGAGTTTGTATGGTGGGTTAAGTCCACATGGACTAGGCCCTAGAAGCTTCATTTGCAGCCAAATCTATGAGATCCATATCTTTATGTAAAGCCTCCTAAAAGCACCAATATCACGCTCAAGGACAAAGTTAATTTCTAAAAGTTTTTTTAGTTGTTTGAAGAATATTCCATGTCCCATAAGACTAGTTACACTCATTTGTGGATTAAGGACCTTATTTTCATCCCCCTAATCATGGTCAAGGCCCAAAAATAAATCCTTACTACACAAAAAAATCCTAATGGAAACCCTTTCATTCATATGAAAAAATATCCCCTTTAAAGTGTATGATGTTGTAGTTAAAGGCCTTGATCATACTTATGGATTAAGGACCCTATTTTCATCAACTAATCATGGTCAATGCCCCAACATAAATCCCTACTACAATAAAAATCCTATTGAAACTTCATCCACCCCATATGCAAAAGATCCCCTTTAAATGCCTCATGTTGTAGTTCATGGTTTAATCATGGCCCTCATTAACCCAATAATATTTTTCAAGGCCTAATTCCTTGATTTATCCCAACCATGGTTAATTCCTTCTTATAGCCATCTTTCGATACACAAAATATTAACAATACCCATATCTCACTCAAAGGTTCATGATTCCCTTATAGACATGTTATGTTTCATATCTTCATGATTCATAGTAATCTTTGGATTATGTTGTATTCATGCATTTCTTCCCCTTCCTCTTCTTCCAGTAAAACCTCTTTGTAACGTGACCGTGAAACTCGCGCCAACTCTCAGTTCTGTTGAACTCGTATAATTAAGTTCTCATACTATGTAGAAATTTTAGCTCAAATATATACTAAGTCATAAAAATATTTCAACCTCCTATAAAGCTTCAAAAAATAAATCAGAAATACTATATAACATAGATATGAAACTAAAATAACAACATAAATAATAATAAATAAAAAAACCTACCCATATAACAATAGTAATCTCTGGCAATGCCCCTTGAAAACCCAACTTGGGAAAACCTGCTCAAGGAGAGTTTTCTTATTGAGCTCAGAGAAATTTCATATTAGAGTTTACAACAAGTAATCAACAACAAAAATTTTTGAAAAATGTGCCAACAAACCTCCTCGATCTGCGTGCTAAAAACCACACAAAACAATCCCCTATTTTTCCAATGTAGAGTCCTTTAACAATAAATAAAATCTTGATATCTGTGCACATTAGCAATATTGTTCTACACTAATTTCGTACATCCAAACACTTAGAAAATTGTTCCATCCTCTTGCCTCGATTTTTTGTGCCTCTATGATGTTGTACAACCTCTAAACAGTGATGTACAACCTCCCTTTTCATTGTTGTCAACTCAACATTTAATGCTGTATTTTTTGGAAAAATGTGCCCTCTTTTCCTCTTGAAAATCATGCCTCCTTTAGTTGTACCTGCTAACCCTCTCCTTCCTTGGAAATTATGCCCCTCCTCTAGCTGTACGAACCTCCTTCCCTTTGGAGAATGCGCCTCCTCTTTGTTACTCTCACTTTCCATGAGCTCAATCTCTTTCTCAAGAAAAAGGACTCTTCACCTTCCCGCCACCCTCCCCAAAGTGTGTGTGCCCCCTCTCTCCCTCAAGTGTTTCATTTATGAAATTCCAAATGTGTAACCTCTTTGAATTTTGGCCTCCCAATGAGATTGATGATCAAGATCTAATATTTCCCCTAAGGAGATCAACGGCCATGACTTAATCATTCATCGAGGTCACTTAAATCACTTTCAAAGTGATCGATTAACCCTTCACAAAGTCACTTTTACATTAAAAATAAAGCTCAACTTAACTTTATAAAACCTCTTTATAAAGTCTTTACCTAGGAGAATGTGTTTGGTCACTCAGATGTTGCCACCATGGGCACCTCCGAGAGCTACCAATTCTAACATAAAGTGCATATAATTAAGCATTCTATGTTTTATTACCCAAATTGTTGTCAAGTGACTATATAATAGAAGTGAATAAGTGGAGGTTTATTATTTTATGGCACTTGTTTGTTTATGTGTTCATACCCGTGTATACATATATAATTACCTATATGAATAAAAATTGCACAACCTTTAAGAAGACCAATCTTTATTTATTGGGCATAAACTTAGTCTTTGCCTTGAAATATTTTGAAGGCATAAGTGAAATGTTATTTCAATAGTGCTTCATTAGCAGTGTTGAAAATCATTACATGGTATTACCAAGGGACTGCGTTGAACCTAAAATTGCCTAGCCTTCTGTCTAAAAATGTAACAACAATCATATTTCATTGTTCTTGTAAAGAGACTAGGAGGATGTCATCATCTACAAGCAATAGGGTAGATATCATGTTTCCATAAAAACCTCTGCAAAAAAAAAGTCATGGATATCATGTGAGAATCATATTTAGGTATGATAACTATGCCATATAATATCATACTCTTGATAAAGAATCCTAGTTATTGAAGTTGTTCTAGTAAATTCAAGAAACATTGTCATGAGATTTTGAAAGTTCACAAAACTAAATGGGGTTGGTATGTTATTCTTTGCATGCCACAATTGTATGGCCAATGTAAGGATGTGTTTAAGAGAAAGGTAATCTAGATTCTTTCCGATCCCTTGGGTTTGAAGCTACTCACTATAGGTTAGTAGAAAAAACTTGTAGAGACTAAAAAATCGCATGAAACTTGTTGGAACCTATGGAAACTTGCTAGAACTTTCATAGATCTCATGATTTTGACCCCTAATAGGTAAACACCGACCCCACATGCAAATCAATACTTGGAGAAAGGGCTTAGATGTGGTTTTGGAGGGGAAAAAGACCTTGATAACCCTCTAATGTTCCCAAAGGCATATAAGCTATTTCTCATTTATTCTTGAGTGGTTGTGTTTCAATCTATAGTGTGGTTGTGAACAAGGAAACTTGTTTTAGTTGGGTTTTCTATAATACCTTCAATATCATGCTTTGATATCTCCTAAAATACATCCACACTCTCATGCTTCAAGATCAAACGAAGGAAACAAAATAAATGATACATTTGAGGATCTGAGACATTGTCTATTCTTGAGTTTATGATTATGTCATGATTTATGTAGTAACAATAGTTGAATTGTTGAACTTGTTATTATTTCATGGATTCCAAGCTATTTGAAATTTTTATTTATGGTTCAGTTTTTGAACACATTTCAAGTGCCAAATTTTATAATATAGTAATATTTGATGAGATGAATTGACGCATAAACCTGTTGTTTTATAGGTTTATGGACGAAAATGTCATATTATTTTTTGCATGTTCTTGCATTTTGAGAGTTTTTTTAATTAAATTTGATTTAATTTAATTTAGAGTTTTAATGTCTTATTGAGCTTCATCAAGTTTTGCCCACCCCAAGTTAACCGGGAGATTTTGTTGAGTCCGAGTCTCATGTACTCTGGTTTGAAGCAAGTAAATGTTGTGAGACATGCCAGTTGTCTCAGGAGAGTTTGTTACCAACACTCAAAATGAAGAATCAAAGGAAAAACTTGTTGTGAAACTTTCATATAAATGAAACTTTCCAAAACCTATTGAACCCAACTCGAACTTGTTACACTTGTTGAAACCTGACAAAACTAGCCCATTAAGCAAAGGTGGATCACACATCGAATTGACTTGGAGAAAAGGCCAAAAAACACATTTTGGAGGGAGAAATATGAGAAAGAACACATCAAAGGAAACCCTAAAAGGTATATAACCCAAAACAAAGATGCATTTCACCTTATCTATCATTTTTATCTTCATTGATTGAGCTTCATTGATTGTGAACACCCAAACTTTTTTCACAGGTTGTGTTGCCCGCCTCTGTCTGGCTTGGAGTCTTGAGAACACTTGTATTTGTGGATTAGAGACTGAATAGGAGGTGGAGAGCCAAGATATATACATTTTAGATCTTCAGTACTTCCCCCACCAGAATTCCTGATTTTGAAGAAAAGTATTATGATTTTCAAATAAAGTCCCATTTTGATATTTTCATCTTCATTTTTAATTCAAGGATCAACCTACAATGATATACACTCTCTTATTTGTATTGAATCTTGAATAACCATGGCTCCTAAGTCCAAAGGTGGTTTGATCAAGCATGATAACATGCCTTCAAACTTGAATTGAATGATGACAAGAAACTCAAGTGCAAACACTATAACCAAAGTATGAAAGGGGGGGCACAAACAAACTAAAACACCACCTAGAATGAATTCGTTGTAAAGATGTCATAGTCCCATGCAAGCTATTTGATTTATGTTTAAGTTTTGAGGCTAATTTTAAGTGCCATATTTTTGTTATCATATTTGATGAGATGAATTGATGGAAAACCTATCGTTTTATAGATTTTAAGGATGAAATGTCATTAATATTTTTTATGCAACAAAATTTTCTCAGATTTTGAGTGTTGTTTCCTATTAAACAGCGCCTGCAAACCCACCGCCCAAACCATTCTTCGTCAATCCCGTCATAATTTTTGCCGCGGCACTGCCCGCGACGGCTGTCCCAGTACCATGTTCATGTCCCGTTCGTTCGTTCCATTCCACGCCGTTTGTTCCATTCGGCACCCACGGTCTGTCCTCTTGTTCGTTCAATCTCCACATTTAACTATGATTAAACACTTTGCAACGCCATACGCCACTGTTCCACTACCTATAGAAACCGACATCTCTTGATTACACCATGTAAACCAATTGCCTTTTGTATATATCTAGAAGGAAAATCCATTGGGTAAGTAAGAGTTATTGTCCAAATACTCAAAACAACACACTCAATCAATATACACAGTGTATTCCAAATGTTAGTGTGGAGAACAAATTCCTTATAGTTAGGAACGAATTCCTCCTAATAACCCAAGTACATCCATATATCCAAACCATATGTTCAAATGTTTCCCGATAATAACTATACATTCCGTATACATATTCTTTACCCCATTTCCTACATGTGGCCCTCTATTAGATTGCCCCCTATTTAATATACATTTAACACCATTACATATTCATTCAATCCAATTACATATACAACCCCATATATACCCCCCATTGGGTCATAACATAAGTACCCCCATTCAAAAAACTATCCTAAAAGATTTGTGGCTAAATCTTTGTATTGTGATGAAACCAAGTAATCGAATTACTTATATTTATGCTCTCATACAATATTATTATTCATCCATCCATATTTAGTTCTTTTCGGTGTCATTCTTTGATAGATTCCTTTCCTTTTATTCCTTAAATACGACGCAATATCTTGTCGCATAATTGAAGTCTTTGATTCCCCCTATTCAATTAATATCCTTGACTTTACCATATTGTTTCTTGGTAACATTGATGTGGCACTACCAAATCTCATGGAGTAAAAGAGTAAAATCTCTCTTTAACTCTTCTATCAAAAATAATTTTCCTCTTATTTTGATATTCTTGGAATCTCTCATTCACTTGTTCTTTGGTCTGTTGCACCTTAATTATCTGATAAAATATTCTAATAAGATCATTAAGATCTTCATTTGCATCCTGTATTAATATTAATATTAAAATGGTAATATTAAATCAAATAATTTTTAATTTTTTTTTTTTAAATAAATCTTTTTCGTCGCAAGTGCGATGACAACTTAAATAGTTGCGACCGTTTTTCAATATAAGCAACATAAGTTGTCGTCGCAAGTGCGACGACAACTTAAATAGCTGTGACAGTTTTGTAATATAAACAACAAAAGTTGTCATCGCAAGTACGACGACAACTTAAATAGCTGCGACAATTTTGCAATATAAACAACAAAAGTGATCGTCGCACGTGAGACGAGTTGTCATCGCAAGTGAAATGACAAATTAAATAGCTGCGACAGTTTTGATATGTAAACAATGAAAAGTTGTCGTCGCCATTGCGACGACAACTTAAATAGTTGCGACAGTTTTGCAATTTAAACAACAAAAAGTTTTCGTCACAAGTGCAATGACAACTTAAATAGTTGCGACAGTTTTGTTATGTAAACAATGAAAGTTGTCTTCGCAAAGGTCGTCGCAATTGAGATGAAATGTTGGTTTCACATTTTTACCTAAATTGTCGTATTGGTGACGATATTTCTTTTTTGTCGCAATTATGACAAGTTCCCTAGGGGCGTCGCTTTTGTGACGTTTAATCAATTTTGTCGCAATTTCCACGTGACACAAAACGACGTTTCAGAGAGTTTAGATTCGTCTCAAATTCCACGAAAACAACGTCGCAAGAGCGTCGAAATAGCCGTCGCAAAATGACCCAAATTTTCTAGTGTATTCTGTCTAATTTATCATGTTATTTATTTACAATCTATTTACCAGTTTATTTCTTGCATGAAAGAAAAAAAATCTAAATTAAGTTGCAGCCATTTCAGTAGGAGATTAGGAAAAAATTATTTATTTTGAGGCCTTGAATTTAAGGTCTTAGAAATGGTATCAGAGCTCGGTTTCATAACTCAAACCTGGGCTTGACCACCCAAAGCACTGGGATTTTGTCTTTGTGCCAACATGGTCTGCAACCTCTGCCCAGTTTCCTGATCCATACATTTCAACTCCCTTACAGTTTGACATACCTCTAAGAGAAACATCTCTTCATCTACATTCCAATTTGGGTTGTTACATAATTGAGGTATTTGAAGCCTAGACAACTATTGTCTTAAGTAAACACACACTTATAAAATTCTTTCTCAGATCCCTTAAGTTTCTCTTACATAGAGTTCCAAGTGAGTCTGAAACTTTGATGCTCACTTCTGAAAAAAAATTCTTTATAGGAGCACATAATTCTGCATAAATACAAAACTCTACAGTTTACATCCATAAACTTAACTTCCTTTGTCCACAACTTACAGTAAATCTAACATCTACAACTGATATCCAAGGGATTTAGCTAAATTCTGGCAAAGTAACGAGATATCCTTCTGATTTTCCAAGACTTCAGTTTTTTTTTCAAAGAAATCTAACTAAATTTGACCTGGCACTGTTAAATTTCATCTTCATTTACAAAACATTCAGAGAAAACTAAAACCTTGCGCGACTCGTTTCACAAAAATCTCTCCTCTTCTCAAAATTCATCCGACACAAACCTCCATTGCTTCTTTTCCATAAAAGAAATTTATTCTTCTCAAATTCAGATTAATTTCTAACCTTTAAAGACAAGTCTCTCTTCTACTCAGAAATTCAGAATAAATCTGAACCCTGATAGTCCAATCCTGATAGGTTCACCTCAACAATTCAACTAGCTATGACCTGACAAATTTTCGTCACTTAACAACAATTTTGTTTATCTCCGACAAGGAAACTGAAAATGTAGAGCCTTCACCTCAGTTTGGCACTCACTACTTCAAAATGCACATAAAATCCTTTAATCTTCACAACTTTATACAGCGTTCCCGCCAAGCTAAAACCCTGTGCTCCAGACCAAATGAAACTTCACTCAACATGACTAGAGATTTCATACATACATCTTAAAGCCAAAACCATGGAAAAAAGACTCTGAATTCAACAAAACAAAGAAACCTACTGTCTTCGAGAGATCCTTCGCTATATTTCCTCATAAGTACACCAAAAGACGCCATTGTTTTCACAGATTTTATCTTCCCCGACTAAATTGAGAGTCTGGTAAACCATTCAAACTAAAGCAAAAGATTCTGACTCGGAATTTAAAGAGATTCAAAGAAATTCCAAGGTTCCTTTAACTTTTCCAACAGGGCTCACAGGGGTTGTGAGGAGAATGAGAAGTATATAGACACAGTAAACCCTATAGAGGGGAAACAAAATATTGACAGTCAAAACTTTTACCTGTCATTTTTAACTAGTAAAAGTTCCAAAAGGGGAGAAAGGGAGGAGTGGGTGCACCTAGCCATGCCCTCTCGGAAGTTAGCCATGAAGTCATCGATTGCACCCCACATGATCCTTTCAAGAGGCCGTCCTCCCTTCAAATCATGAAACCCTCGACCAAGTCACGTTCAGAGGGAAATGAGGGGTCAACCTTGTAAGGTTTGAAGGCCACGACCTTGAACTGGCATGACCATGTAGCCATTCAGTGTGCCCCATTTCTGGCATGGGGCCACTCCAATGAAACTCCAAACCACACCTTAAACCTACAACCTATAAACAAACAACCATGGCAACAAAGGGAGTGGTGAGGTTGCCTTATGGAGAGTAAACAAGAAAAAGCAAGTAAACATTAATATTAGGGTTTTAACTTTATTCATTTTTTTTGAAATGGAGTTGAGGGAAGAGTGCACGTGGCTCATGCATGGGTTTTCCATAAAAACGTGTAGTTGTGGTATCTTTTTACATATAAATTAAAGAAATATATAAAAGTAATAAAATGAATTATATTAAAATGAATAATTTCATTTTTTTGTTTATATATATTAATTATAATATTTGTATTACTTGCATTTAATATTATTTATAAAATAAAATAATAAAACAAAAACAAAAAATCCATTTCGACATATTTATTTTATATATACAAAATTAATTACATAAAATTGTGAATAAATCAATTTAATATATATTAGAAATTCAAAAAAAAAAGACCATTCCATTATGAATAAAATAACAAAATTTAGATATATTAATTATATGTATATATGTTAAGGTATGTATGTTATAGGATTATAAGATGGCTTGTAAAATATAACATATACATTACGTCTCAAACCCCTTACTTATAGTTTGAACATACCTATATAGTATTAGAGTAAGGGGTGAAGATACCATAGTGCTAGCATAGCTAGCAAAGTAAGAAGGAAGGACACCTATTAAGATACCAAGCTTAGATGCTTTAACGCTGACCTTTAGCCACTTACCCTAAAGAGAGTAATGTTTGTTTATAGACAAGTAAAAAAAAAAAAACTTACGCTTAATCCTATGTTTACAAGTATAAGTTTGAGCAAGATGTGGAATGCCTTAAACTCTTTCCTAATAAGAATTTGGATTAATGCATATTCAGTTATTCAAGATTGTTAGGACTTGGGGAAATCGAGGTCGTGGGGCATCTTCGCAAGGACCACCAACACTGGTGCTGCCACCACCATCGCCTGAATTGGCTCTCATTTTGCGCTCCTTAGAGGATATTAATGAGAAATTAAAGGGACGTCAGTTAGAATATGTCGAAGTGGAAACCCCACCATATGGATTGGGTAATCCTTAAGCATCGAGGGACTCAGAGGGAGGGCCCCCACCAGGGGACATCATCAGAGAACTCTAGAAAATCGAACTCCCAGAGTTTGTTTGGGTTCGTGCAAGTGAACGTGGGGAGGCATGGTTGAAAGGAATGACGTGATGTTTCACCTTAAGAGACTATGCTTCCACATCTAAGGAGAAGATAGAGATATTTCAGTGGAGGGACAGTGCCTTGAACTGGTGGGGTAACCTGGAGAGGCAGTTGCACATTACCCCAGACACCATCTCATGGGAGATTTTTGAGGAAAGGTTCCAGAGGAAATATTTGTCTATGTACTACGAGGAACAATAGGTAGGAGCATTTCATGCTCTAGTTCAAGGGAACAGGGCCATGGAAGAGTACAAGATCAACTTCATGGAGTTAGTAAAATATGTCTCGTACATGGATACCGATCAACGAAAAGAAGAACGTTTTGTGTATGGGTTAAAACCTAAGATAAGGGCCATGGTACAGATGTGGAAACCATCATCGGTAGCTGAAGGAGTTGAAAATGCTCATTACATAGAAGAGCATATTAGCTTAAATGGAGGTATGAGATCAACCATTCCACAACATCCTAGATTTGAGGGGAAGGTCCCTAGGACCTTCTCCAGGGGAGGAATCTCTAGGCCACCTCCTTATGGAAATAGAGTCGCTCCTAGAGAAGTTACATTAGGTGTTTCAATGGAAACAAGTGCAACATCCCACTCATCGCCAACGACGCAGGAAGGTCCACGACCTTCTCAGGGAGAAATATGTAGGGGCAGGGGTTCCAGGGGAAGGAATTCATTTCAGAGACCGTCACAGGATAGAGTGTAGGTTCCACCTGGAGTTACTTGTTGGGGGTGTGGAGGAACTCATTACCAGCATGATTGTCCAGAGTTACAAGTAGGATTTATGCATAGAGAAGGAAAGGCCCCGATGAGAAGAGCAAGTAGTAGCTACAGGATTTATGCAGTGGTTAATAACTACCAGGCAGAGCATCAATCTACTATGGTGGAGTCATCAGATATGCTAAATCATGCCAATGTTAAAATTTTATTTGATTCCAGTGCTACGGATAGTTTCATTTCACCTTGTGCATTGGAAAAGTGTGGCTTGGAAGCCTACAAGCACGATGAATTTAAACAAGTCGAGATGGCTTTGGGGGGAAAAAAGCGGTAGGACCTAGTGTCGATAATTTTCTAGTAAACCTGGGAGTGTGTACTACTAGGTTGAAGGTGTACATCACTGCTCTAGGGATGTATGACCTAATCATTGGAATGGACTAGTTAGAAGTCCATTGAGATTTGGTAGATTGTTTCACAAAGAGGGTGCTTTGTGTTGATGATGAAGGGAGGTCAATAGAGATCCATGGTGTATGGAGGAAGGTGTCTCTATGCTTTATCTCGACCATGAAAGTTAAACGTTGCATGAGGCAAGGTTTTCGATTATATGTAGTGGAAGTAGTCAATAAAGGGAAATGACCCTCCTTGGATCAATATCCAATATTGTTGAGTTTAAGGATGTTTTTCCGAAAGAGTTGCTTGGGTTACCTCCTGAGAGGGAGCTTGATTTTACCATTGAGCTAAAACCCAGTGTAGAGCCAATTTCCAAGAAACCGTATAGGATGACAACGCCCAAACTTTGTGAGTTGCAGATGTAGTTGAAGGAACTACTTAACTTAGGGCTAATAAGGCATAGTGTCTCACCTTGGGGCGCACCAGTATTTTTTGTCAAGAAGAAGGATGGTTCCTTACGATTGTGTATAGATTATAGGGACTTGAACCATGCTACAGTGAAAAATAGGTACCCAATTCCATGGATAGATAATCTCTTTGATCAAATGAAAGGAGCAACAGTCTTCTCAAAAATTGATCTATGATCAAGGTATCACCAATTAAGGATTAAGGAAGGCAATATTCCTAAAACTTCCTTTTGAACACGGTTTGGGTATTATGAGTTCGTTGTAGTACCTTTTGGTTTGACCAATGCACTAGAAGTATTCATGAGCCTAATGAATGGTGTATTCTGAAAGTACTTAGATCGCTTTGTACAGGTCTTTCTATATGATATCCTCATCTATTCAAAGAATGAAAGAGAACATGAGGAACACTTGCAAGTGGTGTTGTCGTGCCTTAGAGAGAACAAATTGTATGTAAATTTTTCGAAGTGTTATTTCTTCCAAAAAGAAATTCACGATTTAGGTCATATCATTTCCGGTGAAGGAATCTATGTGGAACCAGAAAATGTAAAGTCCATTATGGAATGGCTAGTGCCGAAAAATGCTCATGAGGTAAGAAGCTTCGTGGGGCTAGCGGGTTATTATTGGAGGTTTGTGGAATGGTTCTCTAAAATAGAAAAACCCATCACCACCTTGCAGCGTAAGGGTATGAATGGACAGAAGAATGTGATATTGCATTCATCGAGCTTAAGAGGTTACTAACTAGTGAACCAATTCTACGAGTTTCGGATACGGAAAAAGAATTCACAGTCTGCACGGATGCTTCGAAGCAAGGATTGGGGGCGATGCTAATGCAGGATGGGGGAGTTATACCATATGCATCAAGAAAGTTGAAGCAACATGAGGAGATTTACGCTACTCATAATTTAGATTTGGTAGCTGTAATGCTAGTTGTAAATATTTGGAGGCATTATCTAGTGGGGCGAAGATTTGAGCTCAAAACAGACCATGAAAGATTAAGCATCTCTTCACTCAAAGGGATCTCAATGCCAGGAAGAGGTGATGGAGTGAGTTTATGAGTGAGTATGATTTTGGAATTGTGTATATTAGGAGAAAGGAGAATGTGGTTGCGGATTCCTTGAGCAGGAGACCACGTGGCTTCTCCTTGGTACCCTTAAAAGTTAATCTAAGGGAGCGTGTGTTGGGGAAATTTCTTGGATATAGTTGGTATTTAAAGGTTACTTCAACCCTCCATAGTGGAATACAATTAGATCCAAAGTATGAAGGATATATCCTAGAAGAAGATGGATTATTAATATATTAGGGAAGGATGTACATCCCCGAAGGTGGGGATATTTGAAGCATCATACTCAAGGAATCCCATAGAGCACTTTATTGTGCACATCTGAGTGTGAAGAAAATGTATGCATATATGAAGAAGCTTTTCTTCTGGGTAGGCATGAAGTGTGATATAGTCAATTTGATCGCCAAGTGCCTAGAGTGTCAACAAGTGAAGGCTGACCACCACCACCCGACAGTTCTCCTACAACTGCATGATGTTCCTATGTCCAAGTGGGAAGTCATTTCTATGGATTTTGTTGTGGGATTGTCGCTCACATCGCATAGACATAATGCCATTCTTGTGATAGTTTATAAGTTAACCAAGAGTGCTCATTTTATTCTGATTAGAGACACTTATGATGTCACTGATGTGGCACACACATTTATAAGTGAGGTCATTCGTCTACATGGGTTACCCAATAATATCATTTCATATAAGGACTCTCGATTCACATCTAGGTTTTGGACAAGTTTGCAGTCGGCGTTGGGAACTCAGTTGAACTTAAGCACAACATATCATCTTGAAATAGATGGGAAAACTGAGAGAGTAAATCAGGTTATGAAGACATGCTTAGGATGTATGTTATGGATAATCAAACCCATTAGGAGAAGTACCTACCTTTGGTATATTTCGCCTACAATAACAATTTTCATAGCTCCATTGGAATTCCACCCTACGAAGCTCTGTATGGAAGGCCATGCAGGACACCATTGAGTTGGGAAAGGTTAGAAGTTTGAGTGACAGTTGGGCCAGAATTGATTCAAGATATGGAGGAACATGTGATTCAGATTAGGCAGTGACTAAAGGAAGCACATGATAGAAAGAAAAGTTATGTTGATGCACATAGGACTGACCAGAGTTATAAAGTGGGAGATCAAGTTTGCATTCATATCAAGACTAATAAGAGTACCATTTGGTTTGGGAATGGGACAAAGTTGTCACCTCAATTTGTAGGACTGTTCAAAATCCAAGAGAGAATTGGACCTGTTTCCTATCATCTCGTACTGCCATCCCACTTGCATAAAACTCATAATGTTTTTCATGTATCTGTTCTACATCATTATGTTTCTAACGAATCTTATAAACTAAATTGGAAGGAATTGCAGGTATCAGATGCGGGAACCCTCATGGTCGAACCATTACGCATATTGGACCATAGGGTCCGACAACTCATGAATCGTTTAGTAGACCAAGTTAAGGTTCAGTGGGACAAGTATAGCCCATGATCTGCAACTTGGGAGGATGCAGAGACCTTATGAAGAGATCATCCCTCACTTTTTTTACCACCTCGGGAATATGTTTTCCCAAAGGTTGGGTGTATGTAATGCTACCTTTTGACTTACACAACTAGAATTACTTAAGGCCTAATCCTCTTTATTTTCTATTCACTATGAAACTATTAATGATACACTTGAACTTTTGAGACATATGAACCTATGTGAATGTCAATTCTATGAATGTTTAACGTTATTTGAATTATGATGGATATTATGCAATCTATTTCTAACTTGAAAATTTTGACATTTAAAGTTGTTGGTACGTGGATAGTGGATTGAGATTATGATTAAATGCATTTACATGATGATAATGCATGGATATGTATGGATTTGTGTTATAGACTAATCTACATGTCAATATGCTATGAAATAGCTAGAGAATAATCATGATAAAAGGTTGATGTCGTGAACATCGACCAGGAAATAGTATGGTATGAATCTTGTATGTGAAATTATATTGGTTCAAATGCATTGTTATGATGTGTAGACAAGCGCAGGTTTTTTTAGGTGGCGAGATTTCCTAAAACTGAATATACGATTACAAAATTCCCAGCAACACAGTTCCACTGTATGGTCCATGGTAGGGTGTTGAGCCTAGTTCTATTAGGAGGGGTGGAGGCATTTCCCATCGTGTATCCTCTGAAACATGGAGTCATGGGACGATGGTGTTAGATCACGATCCCCTAGACATGTGATGATGACTGCCAGATTCATGTTGGGGAATCTTGGTCAAGAGAGTTGACACTTCTGCTTACGGGTTCTATCTGGAGTTAGGTCAATATAGTTGATGCTCCAAGATAGTCCAGCAGAGGAAGGATAGTGATGGAAGATGGAAGTAGGTTAGGGAGGAAGGATGACTAGAAGTAGTTGAGAGTGTGTGGGGCTTTCACATTATGGTAGAATTTCTTGATTTCCTCATTATGAAAAATATGTATATATTTATGTTTATATTTACTTAACTGAACTACAATTATATAAGTGAATGTTGTTTGTGCTAAATTATTATAATTGAGGGATTTTGTGAACATTTTAAATGGTTTACTATCTTTTATCAAATAGATGGTCAAGTTGATTGGATTGGACGCATACAAGAATTAATTTAGGTGTGATAATCATTTTCATTAGTACATGTGTGAGTCATGTATGCGCTAGCTACACATGCATGCCTTACACATGTACACTAGTATGTATAAGTGTTTTAAATTGATGATGTCATTATTTGATGTGGATGTATCAACCATGTGTCGTTATCCTTGTATTGCAAAATACTCTAACTTCAAGACGAAGTTTCTTGAAGGGTGGGTGTATGTAACAACCCAATTTGATTAATTGTTTATCATAGTTTTTAATTTAAATTAAATTAATTATTAAAATAAATTAAATGAGTCTTTTTATTATTTTATTATTAAAAGGTAGGTGAAGTAATTAATGGGGGGAATACGGTTGTTGGGGAATTAATGATGGGGATTTGAGAGAGGAGTATAAGGAAGAGGGGGATGACTTGGAAGAGGGGGTCTCATTTTGTTTTGGAAAATTCTACAAGAGGTGGAAGAGGGGGAAGAAAATTGGGAGAACAGATTGTTTGGGAACTCTCACAAGGCACTGTTGTTTTTGGGAACTTTGGGCTTGGGGGCAAAGAAACCGCAAGGATTCTTGGAGTTAGGGAGATGGAGAGGCTATTCCTAGTTGGTTGGGAGGTTAATATTCAGTTGGGCAGTTTGGGCAAACTCAAGAACAAGAGAAACAAGGGCTAAATCAACCAACCTGCAGGTCAAGGTAGGTATTTTACTAGTTGGTCTGTTATTATTATGTTGTCTAATTTATCATACTGCCTATTTACCAGTTTATTTCTTGCATGAAAGAAAAAATTATAAATTAAGTTGCATCCATTTCAGTAGGAGATTAGGAAAAAAATATTTATTTTGAGGTCCTGAATTTAAGGTCTTACAATGACATCCTCCATTTATCTCAGACACACCCAAAAATCTATCCATTTCATCTCAAACACACCAAGACATCCAATTCTTATCTCAGACACACTGAGCAATCCATCAACTTGAACACACCAAGTGATTCTCGTACCATTGGTATCACAATTAGTGAATATTTTGACACTGTGACACACGCATCAACTGATCCATGCATTGTGATCCATTTGCAAACATATTGCACACTAACTCCCACAACTATCCCTCTAGATAAGAAGAAGCAGTGTTACAAGCTTCATGTCATGTCACCTTCTTTTCACAATGCTCCTTTGGGACCATGAACCAATTTTCTTCACATCTAATGGTGGGATGCATGCTTCCTCCAATTTCATACATTCCCCACTCTTCATAGTTATTGGCTATGAACATATACCTACATATACACCTTGGAATCCTTTGCCTGAGGCCCGGTCCAAATTGGTTGTAGGCAAAAATTACCTTCACATTTTTGTCACTTGCATAGTCATTGATTTGGCCTAACAACATTACCTTGTCATGGTAAGCAAAGTAGTTGTTAGAAATAGTAATTGATGTGGAAGTGAGAATGACATCAACTAGATCGTTTGGGCACTTGGAGAGGGTGTTGTGATAAATGCATATATCTCTACAAATCACCATAAATATAGCATATGTGTCCTATATTTCCATCCATTGCACACTGGTACGACTAGTGGACATTGAATTCATCACCTAAACGTTGCCCTCCATGTTGTGGTTACATTCATGGATTTGCAATCCATGAATAATAATGTTGCTCACATTTGTGAGGTGGATACAAGTCCCATTACTAATCTGGACATCGACCTCTCTTCCATCAATAGTCTTGTGGCTTGTGATGGATAGGGGCATTTGAAGCTTGATGTTCATGTCTTTAGTAAAAAAAATCCAAAGTGGACTCTTACGAGTCACCCCATAACTCAAACTACTAGGAAACATATTTGCAGGATTGTCACGAGGGTCAGTGATGGTGTAGATTTATCCTCGTTTTCCTCCATGGGTGGCACTTTTGAATCCCACATCACAATTCACCAACTTCCTTCAATTTGTGTGCCCAATTTACATCTCTTCTCCAACAATTGTCAATGGGGGTAAACTGTTGTTCGTTGAAGAAGCCAAGTAGGCCTGCAACAATAGTGAAACCAAAGTTAATAAAATCCATAATTTGAGACCCTGAACAATTTAGTTTCTTAGCCCAAGCTTCCAGAAGTTTTCCTTGAGGACCTCTTTGACAATTGACCCCACGACCACCAAAACCCTAGCTCTACCCATGGACTCATAAATTTCCTCCATTGGGCACTTCCAAAATCATTCATGCCCTTCACATGTAAAACTATATAGATCCCTATATAAGTCTTGGAGGGTTTATTTAGAACTTCCAACAACAAATTTGCAGATTCGTGCTTACACCAAAAATATCGATGGATGAACAAATCATAGAAGAATGCTACAAAAAAACCATAGCAACACTCAAAACAATGGATGCATCATATCATTCACTCACAAAACAATATACTTTCACCTACACTAATCCTACATATGTATAGGGGATTAGAAATGCAAAAATTCCATGATCACAGACCCCTCTCTTGAGAGAGTCGGGCTTATGCGAGATCTAATAGCATGTAGAGAAATGAGAGAGTAGACATTGTTTCCAAACACACCAAAAGTATGTTGAGTGATCTCTACTCAATAGATAGACACACTATCTTGGTCATACTAACAATTAGTTGATAAAATATCTCAACCACACACCAAAATAGGATTCAACTACTTTGAGAGAATCTCTCATATCCAACTAGATCTAAAAACCTCCTAAAACTTAGGCATTGAAATAACATTTATTTAAAATGTTATTTCAATGCTTGAAAAGCATTAAGAGAAGCTTTCCAACATCACTAAAGTTTTGATGATTTAGAAAGTTAAGAAGATCTATATTATATTTCAACCCAAAATTTAAATATTTTTTATTAAAATTTTATGAATGACATAATTTCCCATATATAAATGTACAATTAATTAATTAGAAAA
>SNQJ01S0147484.1:12358-33454 GCA_010110895.2 Picea sitchensis
ATCGATATAGGCTGGACAATCTAAGAGAAAGTGCTTTTCATCTTCAACCTTCTTAGTGTCACAAAGGTGACACACTCTTTCATTCCATGGCGTTTTAGGAATTGACCAACGTCTAGTTTCACTATGGAGCTCATGAGAATTTGTTCTTATTTTAGCAATGCTTATTTTTTTCTTTACACTTGGAAAAATAGATAGATAATTTTGATCTTCTAGATTAGGGTTGATTACATCCTTATAATACCTTAATTTTTCGTTTTTCCTCTAACACTTTATCACACCAAATTTTCTCCTTAAATTTTGATTTGACATTTTTTTAATAGTATCTTTATTCTACAAAATGGTGTCTTCCATGATTCCCCAATAGTTTTGCCAAGACCAGTCATCTTTATGCCATCCTCACCTGAGTCGATGGTGGTTATGACTCAATTTTGAAGCAATTTTAGGAAGCCTCTTGTCTTCCATGTTGTTTAACTTGTTCTTATACATTAGGTATCTAGTCATAGCCATGCTCTCAATGGGGGAGAAGCTTGTTTCTAAGAGGAGGACATGATAGGGCGTATTTCCTTTAATTTTGAGATTATAGGTTATAAAATTATTTTGTATTTGCTCTATCTTTCTCCAAGATTCACGAGAGATACTACAACCCCAAACTTCACATCCATAAAGAATAATAGGTGTAAAAAGAGTCTCAAAGAGGAGTTTCTTCTTATCCCAACTCCAAAGATCAGTTGATTTACAGTTGTTTTTAAGCCCATAATAAACTTTCCATCCCCCAATAATCCTTTTCTCAATGCTATAATTCCAATTGAGCTTCTGGTGAATATCAATTCCAAGATATTTATATGAAGTCACTTCCACCAATTTGTTGTTGTCATATACGAAGGTATCATAAGGGATCTTATTGGATTTAATAATCATGACCTTAGTATTATCAGTATTAACAGTCATACCCATATTGGAGAAAAAATCCTTGACGATTCTTAGTTGGTTTTCAAGATCATGGGGACTCCTTTCCATAAGAACGATATCATCGGCATAAAGAAGAATATTGATGACTATACCAGTGAGAGTAGGACCGACACAACCTTCTTTTTCCAAGCAATCTTCTAACTTGTCAATGTATATGCCAAAAAGGGCAGGGGACAAGGGAAAACCTTGTTTGACTATGATATTTCAGTTAATCTCTTTTGACCAACCCTCAGTGTTTTTAAACTTAGCAATAATGTTCCCATACATCCTTATGTCAGCATCCCTCAACTCGAGAGAAATTTTTATCTATTCCAACCTATTCCAAAGGTTTTTCCTAGGAACCATGTCATAATATTTTCTAAAGTCAACAAAACAACAAAAAAGATTGGTTTTAGTATTGCAGAACTCCTCTGCAATGATCCTAATGGTAACAATTTGGTCCACAGTTGAATGATATCTCCTAAACCCGGACTGGAATTTAGCTCTTTTACCGTGACTTTCTAGCCAAAGGCTAATCTTCTTTTCCAAAATAATTCCATAAAGCTTGGCTAAAATCGGGCTAATCATAATGGTCCTATAATAAGAGGGAATGTTTTTATCCCCATTTTTAAAAATAGGAACAATGAGGCTTTGCGTCCAGGGTTTAGGTAAGCCTTGCTTTACTGCTAAATTGAAGAGCATGTGTATGTGAGGGATAAGGATTGGCCCTCCGATTTTAAAAAATTCATCTTGGTAGCCTTCAATGTCCTTAGCTTTCCCATTTGCAAGCCGCTTAACCCCGAACTCTATGTCATCTAAAGAAAAAACTTCTTCCTTTGTAGGGACAATAGGAATGGTGTCCATGGCATTAGGGAACTCGTAAAGACTTTTAAGGTAGGAATTCCAGTCCCTTAAGGGAATCCTATTATTTTCTTTATTATTGTAGTTTAGAATTTGGCTCTAGAACTTCTTAAGATCCATCTTATATATTTGTGAAAGTTGCTCTTGCCTTTTATTGATATACTACATTCTTTTCCTTTTAATTAGGGCTTTGTACGTATTGATCTTATCGAGTTTTATGGACTCATTAGAAGCATCCCTAATGGATTTCCTAGCAAATTTACATTCTTTATCATACGAAGGGTTGGTCGTTCTATTATTCTTTTTATAGGACACCTCTAAAGAGAACTTGTTAATAGAAGTGGAAAGGATAGTTGTAAAATTATGATAGATTTCTTCAATGTTGTTCTTAAAAATTAGGAGATTTAATTTACTATTTAAATCCTTTAAGAAAATGTCAACTTTACTTTTGTTAAAGCGCAAATTCCTTTGATTATCAGAATTCTCTTCAATGGTGCTCTTATGCATGGAAAAGTTTAGAGTTAGGGTTAAAGGTTTATGATCAAAGTCAAGTTCATGGTCATTTAAAAGGTCAAAAGTTGTTATTTGGTTGGAAACGGGGATATCAAATATCACATAATCTACAACACTACTACCTAGCCCATGAATACAAGTCATCTGGTTGGAGTTTGGCCAATTCATTACTCCATTGCAAATTATTAGGTATTGAGAGCTACAGAGATTGACGAACTCAGCACCAAACAAATTCTCAATTAGGTCTCGAGAGCTTCTTTTGTAGCTATTAGATAAAACAAGGTCCTCATCTAGACATAAATGATTATGGTTGGAATCAATACTTAAAGAGTAGCTTGTTTAGTTGCATTCATAACATTAAAGTCTCATAGGAGGAGGATATTACCTTCATTTTTCAAAGTATAAATATCTTGTTCTAAACTATTATAGGGACAATTGTTATCTAGATTATTTTTCTTATAAAAAGTAGAATTAATAGGTGCAAAATAGCAAATTGCTATATACATCTTCTTAGCATTGGTGTCTGAAATTTCTATCCAAATGTAATGATTGAGAGGGTCAATCTTATGAAGTTGAATGTGAGGAGAAATGTTATTTCTAATATAACAAGTTATGCCTCCTATCCCTCTACAGTGGGATTGTTTGTTCCATGTCGACCACAAAAGAAATCCTTCGATGCCAGGGACCTTAGACTCCTCATGCTCCCAAGTTTCAACTAGACATATAATATCAATATCACTTGGGATCCAACTTATCATAGGACCTATGCGTCATGAAAAACCACAAAAATTCCAAAAATGGATCCCGAGTGTCCCAAATTCCTATTTATTATTATCCTTCTGGTCTCTATCCCTAACAATAGCTTTTTGATTTCTAATTATTGCCCATTTTCCTTCTTTCTTGGCTTCTTTTACCTTTTCAACTTCCTTCCTTAATTTAGTTTGGTCTTCCGAAATGAGGTCTTCAATTATAAATATTACTGACCGTTTTAAGCTCAGAGATTTACTAAGTATTCTATATTTATGGTCATTACAACTTACTTTGACATGGATCAACCTATCTTTGTGATCAATTATTTTTCCTAGCCTCTTTGCTTCTATGAGGTAAGTTGTATCAATTTGTGATTTATTACTTAATTCTTATTTTACTATTGCTAGCCTATCCTCTTGTTTTTCTTTTATACCAAAAATTATGAGGTTTAAGGCTCTTTTGTTAAGCTCATGGTCCAGTTTGATTAGCTTATTTGTTTCCTCTTTAATGGGTTTGATATCCAATTTTTTTTTCCATATTACTGAGGGTCAAATTGTTGGTTAGTTTTTCCTCTAGCTCTTTATTCCTATCTTTCAAGTTGTGATTTTCTTCAACCCCTCCTTCTTGTGTTGATTGTTTATGTTTTTCCATTTCTTGAATCCTATCCTTTACATTTTTAAAGTATATAGTTATTAGAGGTGAATTTATGTATGTTTTAAAATTTTAAACTTTAAAAATGTAATAGGTTAGTTTATATATATACACACACGAGTTATATAGTGAAATTGGGTGTTGGACAACTTTCAAAATATCATGGGATGAGAGAATTTTTCACCATTGTGAGACTAAGCAGATAAAAAATGAAAAACACTTCATTGTACTGCATATAATCTCATCATCTTAATCAATGTGATCACTAGATTTTGTTCTAAAATTTTTTGCTTGGAAGTAAAGCGGTTTGAACTTGCAAAACTTTAGTTCCATAAATCAAAGCAATTGAAACTTTCAAAATTAATAATAACAATTGAATAGCCCTTCATAAAAATAAAAATCAAGGATAGGACATAACTATTAAAGTTTTTAAAAATAATATTAATCACAATAAAATATAAACCAACCTGGATTTACTTTGATTACGAAAATCAAATTCTTCAAATACACGTCTCCTTAAACAAATAAATAAGTAGTATTGCACATTGGAAATGAATTTAAACGTATGAGATGCATTCATCAATTAACTTTGCATTCTTGAGGTCTTCCTCACAGGTAAATAGATTCTGCATTCAATGTTTAAGAGGCCTATCAGTGTCAGTGTCCAGGATCTATTGTCATGTTTTCTACGTTCAATGTTTCATAAGAATCTCAGTGTTCAGGGCCTGCTGCATTTCCATGAAGCAAAGCTTCCTTGTTCATTCTTATAATCATTATTATGGCACCTCAGCGAGACATTTCTAAAATCCCAATCAAAGAGGCACTAAGATGTTATTTATCCTCAACAAAAAATAATTAAAAAACAAAAACTCGTCCATTGAACGTATTTACAGCGAATTTCCCTTCCCTTTGGATAAACACATAATTTTTTTTTATTGAAATATATNCAAAACTTTAGTTCCATAAATCAAAGCAATTGAAACTTTCAAAATTAATAATAACAATTGAATAGCCCTTCATAAAAATAAAAATCAAGGATAGGACATAACTATTAAAGTTTTTAAAAATAATATTAATCACAATAAAATATAAACCAACCTGGATTTACTTTGATTACGAAAATCAAATTCTTCAAATACACGTCTCCTTAAACAAATAAATAAGTAGTATTGCACATTGGAAATGAATTTAAACGTATGAGATGCATTCATCAATTAACTTTGCATTCTTGAGGTCTTCCTCACAGGTAAATAGATTCTGCATTCAATGTTTAAGAGGCCTATCAGTGTCAGTGTCCAGGATCTATTGTCATGTTTTCTACGTTCAATGTTTCATAAGAATCTCAGTGTTCAGGGCCTGCTGCATTTCCATGAAGCAAAGCTTCCTTGTTCATTCTTATAATCATTATTATGGCACCTCAGCGAGACATTTCTAAAATCCCAATCAAAGAGGCACTAAGATGTTATTTATCCTCAACAAAAAATAATTAAAAAACAAAAACTCGTCCATTGAACGTATTTACAGCGAATTTCCCTTCCCTTTGGATAAACACATAATTTTTTTTTATTGAAATATATTTTTGTTTGCTATATATTTATAATCAGCAACCTGGGGAGAAAGACCACATCTCTCCTTTAGAAAATAGTTGATATTTGTGAGAGGGTGATCTGTATGTTGCAAACAAGACTGAATAGTTTCTTTAGTCATGGACTCGATCTGGACATACAACAAGCCAGAGACCACCCAATTGCAAGGGGTCGTCGAACCCGTGTGCTCACGTTTGTGCTCTACCGACCCAACAAACAGAGCCACAGATATAGAGCCACGTCCTTGATTCTAATGGAATGTTATGAGATCATAATACCATAGCACCCAACCTGAAGAAAAAATTTATATCTATAACAAAACATGCAACTACTAGATCCGTAGAGTCGGGCCATACAAATTCATGGAGGTGAGGGTGAGCAAAGATTGTAAGACTAGAGCTAAGATTTGAGTTTCGATCTGAAAAGACAAGGCACAAACAAACAAACAACAACTCACTCATATTCGATCTGATCCAATTAAACAGAAAAATAGTAGCTCGCTCCTTTTCGTTCTGATTTCATTTGGAGATTACACAGCCAGCAAATATGCCAAAAAAAAATTAAAAAATATGATAAGGGGTTTGCAGAGATTGCTATTATACCATAAATATATTCAAAAACAATATCTTAGGAACAAAAGACAACTAAAAACAAAAAAACCTTCTATTAGATATGTTAAAAAAATTAGGAGGGGTTTGCAGAGATTGCTATGATACCATGAAGATATTTAAAAACAATATCTTAGGAACAAAATACAACTAAAAAAACAGAAAAAACCTTCTATTAGATATGCTTTGTATAAAATACAAGAGAATGCTCATTTATTAGATATGCTTTGTGTAAATAAAATACAAGAGAATATTGTCTATATATATATCAAATAAAGAGGCCCTGTGAATAGCTATCACACCTTCACAGAAAAGAATGTCAACGTGAGATTACAACTAATGCTAATTAGATGCATTGGAAAACAACAATGATTGAAAACTAACACTAACATGTATTGGATGCTGGAAGTATTCAGATAATGTTCGATCTTAATATTTTCATATCAGCATAGAACATATGGCCACGACATAGAGCATACCAAGTATTTGGTTCTTAATATTTTCATGTCAGCATAGAACCTATGGCCACGACATAGAGCATATCAAGTATTTGGTTCTGAAAGTCTTCAGACCGTTTTGGATCCTAATCTTTTGAGGTCGTCATACTTTTCATGCTAAGATAAAGCAAAGGAATTTATCTTGACCTCACTCATCTTAACGTTGGAAGAAGAATCGTGCTAAAAGGATTCAATCCACAATATTACTATCCTCAAAGTTAAGTATGCTTCATTATGGAACAATATGTTGGAAATTGTAATTACAAGTTGGTGATCTTCACAATTTCGTTGATTTGTCTATCAGTCATTTTGTGTTAGTAGTTAATGACAGTCAGACAATGTAAAGTTATACATTTACTCAAAAGTCAGTCACCAAGCAAGAAGCTATAAATGGAGCCGATCTCTATCTTCTCGAGTTGAGTTATGTAACGTCCCCGGCCACCCGGGCCACGATACATGAGAGAAACTCTTTCATTCTCTCTGCACATCCAACTGAGCTATGCCACATAAAAAATTTCGACTCCATGCAATTAAAACATATACACACAAAACCTTTGCGTAAATTCATATATAAAACATAAAGAGACAAATACATTATGTAAAAGCACGAATTCATACTGAAATAACAATAAACATAGACATGCAACATATACAAGAAATACCCATAAACATACAGACAATTATAACCACGCATAGGATAAACCCATAAAACTGAACACGTAAATAATAATGCAGCATGTAAATTTATCACACAATTGGCACTTATCTTGGTAAGAATATCACCAAATGCATGTAGACCTTCCATGAACCTCCTAGCCTTAGACCACATTGTTCATCACACTCAACAATGGGTCACCCTCGAGCTGGGACTAAACTCCACCCGAATAAAGGGATTCCTAACCAGGCTAATGGATCTCAGACAACATGAAAGGCTCTGTCATAGGTGCCAACTCAAACTAACAGCCTACAGTCCCTCATTCCTCACATGCTTGTCCCACCCCAGAAAGTGTGCCCCTTCTCTACTCAATAGTCCTTTGACTGCCCCACTTCCTTTCTGGGCTTCAGCAACAGGCCGGACATGAAGTCTCCAAGCCCTCTAGCTGTAGTTTAGCACCTTCAGGAAAACAATTCCCAACAATTCTCTCACCCAGAGAGAAACTTTTCACGGGCCTGACAACCCTCTTCTTCAGTCTAGCTCCCAAGCTAACCAACTACACAAACCGTTATGGTTATGGATACAAGTTTAGGTACAATGACAAGAAGGTATGAAGGATAACTCACTGCAAGAGTCCAATGGTCATGGAATCATGGCTGAATGATGGAACAAATTCTAGGAAATGAACTAAGTCCAAACTATATGTATGCATGTCCCCAAATTGACACTTGTCATGTTGGGAGCTACTTTGGCCCACTTGTCCCCATCTTTAGAAATTAGGATAAAATAATTATCCATATTTTATACTTTAAGAAATATTAATATAATATTATTTTTTGGCGTAAGTTCCCTAGCTTAGCCCCTTTTCCTTAATTTTTAGCCCCTCCCTTTCCTAACTAGTGGAGTTTAGTCCCCCATCTCTTTTATCGTGGTCAGTCTACGTGCAATGATGTATTTTATATTAATGATGAGACATATACAAAAATAGGCACACTAGCCTTTAACATCTACGCTCTCCGGCCTAATCATCACAACACATCTCACCAGTCTATATAACATAGCATATACACAAAGGCTCGTTGGCCTCACTATCGCGCACACTTAAGATGTTGTGCGCGGTATCCTAGAATGTGCACACTTCATCATTTCATTGTGCGGTACATGCATGCACTATGCCATGAATGGTGCATACAAAAATGATATCAAACAACTCACCAGCTTAAGTAAATTTTCATTTTAAAATTACAATTGGGTTCGGCCTAGGGATATTACAATCCCCTCCCCTTATTTATGCACTGTTCTCAGTGCATTAAGTACACATATCCAACAAAATTTCAAAAATTCTAAAAAAGATGTGAGTATTCTGCTCGCATTGCCTCCTCATGCTCCCAAGTAGCATCCTCAGAATCGTACAAGGTCCATTGGACCTTTACAAGCCCTATGGATCGATTCTGGAGCTGTTTGATTTTCCGGTCTAGAATGCGTACGAGATGCACTTGAAAAGTGTCTTCTTACTCCACCTGAATCACATTCCAACCAATAACATGATTAGCATCAGGTATATATTTCTTGAGCAATGATACATGGAATACAATATGAACAGACATAGATGCAGGAAATGCAATCATATAAGTTATTGGACCAATCCTCTCTAGGATTTCAAACGACCCACAATAGCGAACTGCTAACTTGGAAGAATTTCCCAACTTCAAGGAACTTCTGTTGGCCTTCACTTTCAAGAATACATGGTCCCCAACTTTAAATTCCCTGTGATTTCTTCCCTTATCAACATAGTTTTTCTTCCTGTCTTGGGTAGCCTTTAAATTTTGTTTTATTTTCAACATTTGCTCCTCCATTTCCCTAAGTAAATCTGGCCCAACCACTGCTCTATCTGTTGGGTTATCCCAGCTTACTAGTGTGTTTCACTTTCTACCATAAAGTGTCTCAAATGGGCTCATCTTTAGAGATGTTTGGTACCCATTGTTATAAGCAAACTCTACCAAGTGTAGGTAGACTTCTCATTTTGATGGTTTATCCATCACATACATCCTCAACATATCCTCAATCACTTGATTCACCCTCGTTGTTTTTCCATCTGATTCTGGATGATAAAATGTACTAAAATTCAAATTTGTTCCAAATCCATTAAATAATCCCTTCCAAAATTTTGAGCTAAATTTTGGATCTCTGACAAACACAATTGTCTTGGGTATGCCATGTAATCAAGCAATTTCTTTCATATAAACATCAACAATGTTAGATGCCTTGTGAGTGAGCTTAAGTGGAATAAAATGGGTAGCTTTAGTAAGCTTATCCACCACTACCATGATAGAATCATGTTGTTTGTTTGTTCTGGGCAGTTTGGTAATGAAATACATTGTTACAACTTCCCATTTCCACTCAGGAAAGGTTAATGGTTGTACCAAACAAGTTGGGTGTCTATGCTCAACATTTACCCTTTGACATTCCAAAAATTTGGCAATAAAATCAATAACTTCTTTCTTCATGCCCAGTGTAATACCCCAAGGACGAGCCCCAGTTTTATTATGAATTGTAATCATGTTTATCTGTTGGTGAGCCAAGTGTATATAAACTGGTGGGCTTATGTGTTTATTAGGCCGAAGAGCCTAAGTGTTAAAGCCCAAGAGCCTGATTTTGTATATGTAATTATGCAGATCATTAATAAAATATAAACATCGCTACGTGCAGATAGACCACGAAGAAAGAGTGATGGGGGACTAAGCTTCCACAAGGTTGGGTAAGGGAGGAGGCTAAGTGTGTGGGCCTAGGGGCTAAGTTGGGGGGGCTTACCTCTAAAAGGGATAATAATTTATTGTTATTTCCTAAAGGCTAAGGTGGACATGTTGAGTGTTGTCCTAAGTTCCTGTAAAGGGAGTGTGTGCTAAGTGGAACTCATGCGGCTCCACAAAGACAAGTGTCAACCTGAGCGCATGTAGTTATAGCTGGGAAATCCAACATTGTTTGGTTCGCTTCCCATTCTGTCATCCTTCGCCTGAATTTGTTGGGATCTGGGGCGTCTGAACCCTCTTTTCCTCTGCATCTACATCTACATTGTTTCCTGGTCACGAACCCAGTGAGAACCCGTGGGAAAATCGACGAACTGATCCGTGTCTCCAGGGAATTCCGAGGATCCTGTAATTTTCTGATCCATGTGGTGTCGTAACTGTGGGATATTGTGGCCATGTAGTTCATCTGTGAGCCATTCTGTGTCTTCTGAGGAACCTGAAACCTGGGTAATCACCTTAGCCGTGTTGTGTTTTAGTGTGGGCTATTTCCACCTGCGGTGCCATGCCCATTTGTTTTTGTTGTTGTCATACCTGTGTGAATGAGTGTTGAACCATTGTTGTTGTCCTCCTTGTGCTAGAACAGAGTTGAAGAAGCAGGTTTTCAGGTCTGTGTGCAACACTCTCTCTAGGTGAGAGAGGTGGTTGTGGTTGAAGAGCCAGGTTGTCAGGCCTGTGAGAAACTCTCTCTAGGTGAGAGAGTCTGCTGGGAAGTGGTTTTCTCCCAGAGAGATTCTAGCACCAGCTACGGAGCTCTGAGAATTCCTGATCCGGCATGTTTTCAAGACCCAGAGAGGGAGGTGAAGCACCTATGGACTGTTCTTGTGAAGGTGTATACTCCTGGGTGGAACATGCATGTGGGGAATGAGAGTTTATGAGTAGTGGGTGTAAGAAGGCTCCTAGAGAGAATCCTTCTGGTTGCTTTGTGCAATTTCCTGTAACCTCAGCCTAGTCTAGGATTCCCTTGCCCTGGTTGGAGCTTGGTCCTAGCTTGGGGGTGACCCACTGTTGAGCGTGATAAGGAGTGTGGTCTATGGCTAGGAGGTTCGTGGAAGGTCTGCATGTATTTGGTGGAGTTACTCTAGTTTCAAAGATATGTATCATTATGTGTTTAATTTCAATTAAAATGCATGCCTGTGATGCTTGAATTGTTCTCATGTATTCCGTTGAATGTATGAATTATTGTTAATTCTATTTACAATCTGTATAATGGTAGTAAATCTATGTTAAATGTGTTAATTTGATTTAATGCATATTATATATATGTATGTGAATGTTCCTTGTAGTAGCGTTGTTGGACATTGGAGTTGATGGTCGGGGACGTTACAATATGGTATCAGATCATCCAATGCTAAGTTAAGGTTGTGTAGGTAAAATTGCCTGACCTGTTGGTGGCTAGGGATGTTACAAAATGGTATCAGAACCAAGGTTTTCAATACTGATCCTGGATGGGCCATGTTAGTGGAAAATTAAGCAAAAATTTCAGAACGAATTGTTGTCGAAGTAGACAAAATTTGAGTTTCGACCCATAGTTTCAAACACTGAGCCTGAATGGGATAGATAAGTAGTCATTGGACCCAAGGTTTCAAGAGGAAATTGTGTCTCGAGGACCAATTTTGAACCTCAGAACGTTCCTGAGTGCCAAGAGGTTACCTTGGTCGTGTTACGAATCTCAGGAGGAGTAACGGTGTCATAAAACCACGACATAATTGGTGTTGGGCCTCAGAGTAATGTGGACCTTAGGATCTGTTCGGGAAAATGAGAATCCTTCACGACCGTCAATTCTGGTAATGTTACGAGGCAGTTAGCCATGAATTCCTTTGGAAATCCTCAGAGTAACAGAATTTGTTCTGTGCCGTAGGATCTGTTCGAAAGGAAGGGAAATACCTTACGACCGTCAGATCTGGGGAAGGTGTAGAAGGGTTAACCTAGAATCCCTTCAGACTTCGCGACTTCGGTGAATTTGATGTAAAATAAGAGAGAAGTCAAAAGATCTGAAGCCCGAAGAGCCAAAGTTGTGAGTCATGATGACGTCACCTGGCGGTGACATGGACACATGGGATGTGTGCCACATGTTAGTGGGTTCTGAACCCATGGAAGTTTGAAATTCCATATGGAATGTGACGTGTGACACCCATCTCATTGGGCCATGAGTCAGCCACTAGTATTCCACCATGTGGCATCATGTATGAGAAGGGTTAGTGGTGCCCAAGGTTACATAACGTAGTTAAAGGTTGAGCGACCCACAGTGGCATTGATCGTGATAGATCAATATCAATGGCCAGAAGGCATTGCGGGGACCCAAGTTACACAAAAGTTAATTATCCAAGGCGGCCCCACAATCTAAACTGCGGTTTCACCGAGGGGTTACATGTTAGCGTCGAAAGAATTGCGGGATGAAAGGAGGGTTGCTCCAAATCACCTTTGCATGACCCCTCAATTGGAAAATGTTAAGTGATGTAACATAATGATGTCACCAAAGGTGATTGGGAATGTTCGAAGATTAACAGTTTGGATGCGCGGATGTGAAATCCTCCAAAGTCCCGAAGCTTCAAAGTTCTGGAGCTCAGACGCCTGAGGTTCCATAGTAAGTTTCAGTCATCGGATGCTGAGTAGACATGGATGGTTGATCTGCCCTACATCACGAGTTCGGTAATCTAGAACTCTGAGAGATTGTTGTGTGGGGCTTCGAAATCTCCTGAAGTCGAAAGCCAAAGGCCTAAGTAAGCACCTAATGATATAAAACTTGGTCATGGCCCATGATCACATGGATTGGGGACTGAGAGAAAGGAGCTAGTGCCTGAAAATGATTACAGAGCGAATAAGATCTCGGAAAGAAAATGAAATCTGAACATTTTCTTAAATCATATTGGTTTGAATGCGTAAACTAGTGAAGTATTGAATAAGTTTCAATTGTTTCTCTTATTTGAGTTTTCGAGTGCAAGCAGTGCACATTGTCTGCAAGGAGTGCGTTGACAGAGGTAAGTTAACCTCATAGAAGCTCAGGAGAGATACCGTTGAACCTTCATCAAAAGTGGTGCAAGGAGTGCATAGGAAGAAATCTTTGTTGAGTTGAGAGAGAGAAAGAGTCACCAAGAAATTTGTAGGGCTCTGCTAGGTGGGCATCGAAAAAGTGTAAGTGTGCACAGAGAGAAATCTTTATCGATTTTAGGGAGAAGAGTATTAGAGGAATATACTCACACAGCTGTTGAACACTCTGTAGAAAACACTCAACAAGGTTTTCTTTGAGTAGAAGATTTCCAGGAGGGCACGAAGTTTTCCTTTGAAAGGAAACATAAGGGCCGAGACCCTTAAGAGACTGAGTAAATCGAAAAGCTCAGAAGAGATAAATCAAGGAGTGCATGGGGGACAAACTCATTCTATGTCCTAAAGCTCAGAAGAGATAACGCTTATGAGAGTGAAGACAATATCCAAGAGGCGGATTTGCAGGAGAAAGGTCAAAGGCCGAAGCCTTTGAACACTGACAAAATCTTCCAAGGTGAAAGAAGTCAAAAGCTCAGGAGGAGGAGCGATAAAAACTGTCAGATCGATGGTGGGAGGAGCCTGGACTATTAGATCATCGTCCAGCAGAACAAAGGAAGTGCAGAGGAGAGGAATAGATACCATCTGTTAGGTCTGAGCGCGAAGGACCATCGACCATTGGATCTGGGGTTAAGCGCACGAGACTTAACCCTTGTGTGCACAAGCGAAGTGGACTTGTCAAAGTCTAGAAGTCCTGAAGTGATTTGGGACCATCCATCATCAAGGAGGACAGGTGGCGGAAGATCCACAACTTCAGAAGTTTGTGGAAAAGGAGGAGGAGAAATAGGCGAAGTAAATCTTGGTCGTTGACCTGAAAATGGACATGTGGCGCCAGATCTGGAACTCTGGGTACGGAGCACTCCGGAGGAAAGCAGAGGATGAAAGCATTGAAGTCTCGAAGGAGATCTCAATTGTTGATCGAGGAGGAGGTCAAAGGACCGTTGATTTGATTGTTGAGGACAGGTGTCATTAGATCTTCCACTTCGGAAGATTTTCATATGAGGAAAAGCATATAGTTGAGAGTTGAAACTCCCGAGGGTCGGAGAGCCAGAATCAACTGTATCCGTTCATTTGGAAGGGAGATACGTATCGATAGATAGTGTAGATCTGGGATCACGTGTGGAAGGAGGATAGATAGCAGTCGTTGATCACAGATCATCGCCAAGGGATTGGAGATTGACGGACAAGCTGGATTGCGGGGCCATAACTTGCTCGGATGTTAAAAATCTAAGAGTGGTACACAATTTATACCACGGTTTCAACAAAGTGATACATGGCAGCTAGAGGTGAATTGCGGGGAGAAAAGCGGGTTGGTCTAAAACCACTCTTGCTCACGCCCGCAATCACACACTTATGTGAGGTCATAGCCCAGGGCCATATGAAGGAAGGGGCCAATACAAAAGGAGATAATGCCTGAAATTTGGCATTTCACCAGCGCACAAGAAGAGCTTGTGCGTTCCATAGAACCTACACCTAAAGGAGAAAAGGGGGCATGTGTATAATTTCTTTGGGTTCAATCATGAGCCCGAAGAGTCAATTAGACTTAGAAGAGTTGAAGATCCTTTGACCGGGAGGTCAACAGACCCTGTTGAGATGGGGGCACTGCATCAAAAGTGCCCAGGGAAGGAATAATCATGCATAGTGATCACAATGAGAGCACAAGAAGATTCAGGAACGTGGGAATAATTAAATACTTTTGGGTTCAAAAAGGAAAAATTTCACATGGGAAAGAAGTTGTTGCAATTTATGTGGAAGCAAGTATGTTATGGTTGGTTGGGTCAGCCAGAGGAAAGAATGTTTGCGTGTTTTCAAGTGTTGTTGGTGATGTTGTTGCATAAGGAGGAAAGCAACAGAGAGCTGAAGTGTTGGTTATAAGTTTGATAAAAGAAGCATGAAATCTTCTACTGCCATCAACCATACAGGTAACATCAAATTTATTAATGGCAATAATGCAGGTATGAGTTTGTATTACTCTTTTTGCATAATTGTTGAAAGGAAATTTAGGTAAGAATTTCCTCGGCCAGAGTTATTTTATAAAATCACATGATTATATTATTTGAATGCATACCATTGGATGTGGTAAAGGCTGGAGGCCTGTATTAATTCAAATATTTTTATCTTTTGAATGCACACAAGAACATATGAGAATGTCATGTTAATTTGGTTATGGGATAATAACCAAAGAATTAAAAGATAAGAACTTGTTATAGGAATGAATGGCAGTAAGCTAGTCATGTATGAGACTAGGACATGGTTGGATATGGAAAGGTACAAATATGGAAAGGTTATGAGACACACAGGTACTAAAAGATTCCTACCTTTAAATAAGACTTGGACTGCAACCTTTTTTCTAACACTAATGTACATCACATAATTATATTCTTGGTGTAGTGTTTGGGTCGAAAAGGAAGGCATCCAATTAATTGGGAAGACAATAAGAAGTGTGTGGAGAATGTGTCAACACATTGGCCAGAATTCAAAATTATGGATGGTGAGATACATGACTGAGATAAAGAGAAATATGTAAATCAATACAAGGGTGCACTGAATAAATATGCATTGAGAGTGGTACTCATGTCTAGTAAGGGGCAGAGTTGCACTCATACATGATAGAATTGTATACTTAAATGCACTTTGTTGAATGCATTTTGTGAGTGCATGTATATATGTTTTTGGCATGAAAATAATTATACTAATGGCTGAAATGTTGCTAACTCATGAAGTTCAGAACATTTCAAGAACTGTTAAACATTGCAACAGGAAAGTTGCAAGCTAGGTAGTCACAGGAATAGAGACTACATAAAATTTTATGTTCAGAAAATTGAAATAATAAAATTATTGTTATCAATTATAAACATGCATATGCATAGAATGATGAGTCATTCTATTTGGTGAAATTGTTTGGTAATTGTGATTGAATTTCTAGGTGCAGACAATTCTAAGATCATTGCATAAGGTGTTGTACATATTGAATTATGATGTATAGAAAATACTGACAATTTGTTGGATGCATGCAAGAGGAAGCATTACAGGAAAAATGGTATGCAGTTTGGTGCCTGTGGAAAACCACAAGGATGGTTGCATTCATAATATGGCAACAACCAAGATGAATTATGAAATAGAATTTCATGTTTCGGGGGTAAAAGTTGAATTCACTTTTGAACTAATTGGAGTTCCTAAATGAATTATTTTATGTTTTCTCATGATAACTGCATGTGGGTAATGTAGATGAGATGATGTTGATTAAAGTTAGAATGTTGAATACAAAGAGTATCTCGAGAAGATGTCGATTGGAGACCTCTAAGGGAAGTTGGAACTCTGGGATCCATGGTGCTCTGAGACTTCCTGAGCTGGCTTGTTTATAAATCCCAAGGAAAGGGAGGTGTAGCAGTCGATGGACTATGTGATAGTGAAGGTGTACACTCCTAGGGTGGGACAGGAAAGTGGGGAATGAGAGACCGTTGGTTGGAGTGTTGCTAAGGTTTGAATGGTTGGCGTGCTCCCAAGGTTTGGTACCTTGGCCTAGACCATGTGGATATGGATTGTGGACTGTGGCTATCTTGGGAAGCCATTGCCCCGATGGAGTCATAGCCCTGCTAAGGGGTGGAAGGTCTTCTCAAATCAAAAGATAAGTACAATTCTCTATTTATTGTATGATGTGTATGTTGTATACAAGTTATAATGTTATTAGAATTGTCTGTATATACATATATATATACATTACATAAATGCTTGCATTACCTGCATCCATGACTGTACATAATGTGTTTCATATTTCATTGCTTAAGAAATATATACCTAATGTTAATCTTGTAATCGATTGGAATGTGATTCAGGTGGAGCAAGAAGGCGTCTTGCAAGTGAATATGGTGTGCATATTGAACTGGAAAAGAAAAAAATCTCTAGAATCGAGCCATAGGGCTTGTAAAGGTCCAGTGGACCTAGTATGGTCCTAAGGACATGACATGGGAACCTGAGGATGCTATGCAGATAGAATACCCACATATTTTTGGAGATTTTGGGAAATCTTGTTGATGTTGTGTAAAGAGTTGCACTAAGGATAGTGCAAAAATAAGGGGAGGGGATTGTAATACCCCAAAGACGAGCCCAAGTTTTATTATGAATTGTAATCATGTTTATAGGTTGGTGAGCCAAGTGTATATAATTTGGTGGGCTTATGTGTTTATTAGGCCAGAGAGCCTAAATGTTAAAGGCTAGGAGCCTAATTTTGTATATGTAATTATGCAGATCATTAATAAAATATAAACATCATTGCATGTAGACTGACCATGAAGAAAGAGTGATGGGTGACTAAGCTTCCACAAGGTTGGGTAAGGGAGGAGGCTAAGTGTGTGGGCCTAGGGGATATGCTGGGGGGACTTACCTCTAAAGGGGATAATAATTTATTATTATTTTCTGAAGGCTAAAGTGGACATGTTGAGTGTTGTCCTAAGTTCCTGTAAAGGGAACGTGTGCTAAGTGGAACTCATGTGGCTCCAGGAGACAAGTGTCAACTTGGGCGCATGCAATTATAGTTGGGAAATCCATCGTTGTTGGGTTCTCTTTCTATTTTTTCATCCTCTGCCTAAGTTCGCTAGGATCTAGGGCGTCTAAACCCATTTTGCCTCTGCTTCTACATTTTCATTGTTTCCTAGTCATGAACCCAATGAGAACCTATGGGAAAACCGATGGATTGATCAGTGTCTCCAGGAATTCTGAGTATCCCGTAATTGTCTGAGCCGTGTGGTGTCATAACTGTGAGTTGTTGTAGCCACACAGTTCATCTATGAGTCGCTTTGTGTCTTCTGAGGAACTCGACACCTGTGTAATCACCTTAGCCATGTTGTGTTTAAGCATGGGTTGTTTTTTCCTATGGTGTCATGCCCATCTGTTGTTGTTGTTGTCATCCATGTGTGAATGAGTGCTAAAATATTATTGTTGTCCTCCTTGTGCTGGAATGGATTTGAAGAAGCTGGATGTCAGGCTTGTTTGCAACACTCTCTCTAGGTGAGAGAGGTGGTTGTGGTTGAAGAGGCAGGTTGTCAGGCTTGTGAGCAGCTTTCTCCAGGTGAGAGAGTCTATTGGGAAGTGGTTTTCTCCCAGAGAGAGTCCAACACCAATTATGGAGCTCTGAGAATTCATGATCCAGAGTGTTTCCAAGACCCAGAGAGGGAGGTGAAGCACTGATCGAATGTCCTTGTGAATTTGTATATTCCTGGGTGGAACAAGCATGTGGGGAATGAGAGTCCATGAGTAGTGGGCGTAAGAAGGCCCCGAGAGAGAATCCTTCTGGTTGCTTTGTGTAGTTTCCTATAACCTCAACGTAGTCTAGGATTCCCTTGCCCTGGGTGGATCTTGGTCCCAGCTCAGGGGTGAACCATTGTTGAGTGTGATGAGCAGTGTGGTCTATGGATGGGAGGTTCGTGGAAGGTCTACACATAGTTGGTTGAGTTACTCTAGTTTCACAGATAAGTATCATCATGTGTTTAATTTCAATTAAAATGCATGTTTGTGATGCTTGAAATGTTGTCATGTATTCTGTTGAATGTATGAATTATTGTTAATTCTATTTACAGTATGTATGATGGAAGTAACTCTATGTTAAATGTGTTAATTTGATTTAATTCATATTATGTGTGTGTGTGTGTGTGTGTAAATGTTTTGCGTAGTTGAGTTTCCCGGTAGTGGAGTTGATGGTTGGGGACGTTACAATATGCTATCAGAGCATCCAAGGCTAAGTTAAGGTTGTGTAGGTAGCATTGCCCGACCTATTGGTGGCTGGGGATGTTACACCTGGCCAATAATATTGGTTTTTGACAGCTGTAATAGTTTTCTAATAACCTGGGTGCCCAGCATAAGGTACATTATGCATTTCTCTCAATATCATATTTTTCAATTCCTGAGAATTTGGTACATAAATTCTTCCCCTGTACATGATAACTTCATCATTATCTAGCCTATATTCTTCAATTTTCTACTACAAATTACCTTGCTGTAATTTTGTTACTAACTCCATGTAATGCAAATCTAATTTTGCAGCCTCCAAAATTTTGTCTTTCAAATATGATTGGTTCATGCTAATGGTTGTAGCATGCAATTCATGCACTCTTCTGCTGATTGCATCAACCACTTTGTTATCTTTCCCCTTGATATTATTTATATCAAAGTCATATTCACTTAGAAATTCTAACCATCTACTTTGCCTAGCATTTAGAGTTGGTTTATCAAATAAATATTTTAGACCATTATGGTCTATCCTCGGCTCAAATATTTTCCCCATGAGGTAGTGTCTCCATTTCTTCAAGGCATGCACTATGGTTGCCAATTCAAAATCATGAGTGACATATTGTCTTTCATGCTCCTTCAAATTCCTTGATTCATAAGATATAACAAACCCATTTTGACTAAGGACTCCACCAAGTCCTTCTTTACATGCATTGATGCATACAATGAAGTCTTCATTTGGGTTTGCAATTCTTAGTATTTTCTTCAAGTGTTGGAAACTCTTTTCACAATCTAATGTTCATTGAAACTTCACACCCTTTCTTTGCAAGGAAGTGATTGGGTGTGCAATCTTTGAGAACCCTTCAATGAATCTCATATAGTATCCTGCAGGGCCCATGAATGATCTGACCTCTGTCACATTCTTTGGCACTGACCATTCTCTAATGGCTTCTATCTTCTGAGGATCCACCACTATCCCATCCTTTGAAATGATATGTCCCAAATAATGGATTTGCTTCTGATAAAATGAAGACTTTCTCAATTTGGCATACAATTGATGCTCCCTTAATACTTTCAACACCATCCTTAAATGATTCTCATGCCCTTATTTTGATTTAGAATATATAAGAATTTCATCTAAGAAGATAATGACAAACTTGTCTAAATATTCTCGGAAAACACCATTCATTAAGCACATGAAAACAACTGGTGCATTTGACAACCCAAAGGGCACCACTTTGAACTCATAATAACCATATCTTGTCCTGAAGGCAGTATTGTTGATATCTTCCTCCTTAACTCTTACCTGATGGTATCCTGATCTAAGATCTACCTTTGAAAATATCTTGGCATCCTTCAATTGATCAAAGAGATAATCAATACTTGGCAGAGGATATGTGTTCTTTACAGTCACTTTATTCAACTGTCTGAAATCAATTCACAATCTTAATGCCGCATCTTTATTCTTCACAAACAAGACTGGGGCACCCCAAGGAGACACACTAAAGTGTATATACCCCTCCTTCAGAAGTTCTTCAAGTTGCATTTGCAATTCCTTCATCTCTAGTGTACTCATTCTGTAAGGATTCTTTGACACTGAAGTTGCTCCAGGAATTAAATTTATAGAGAAATCAATATCTCTCTTTGGGGGTAGTCCTGGTACCTCCCTGAACACATCTTCAAACTCTTTTAGGACTGCATAATTGATCCTGATTATTTTCAGCACGAAATGAGAGCAGAGATATAATAAAGAAATGCACAGAGATATCGCGTATATACAGTAATATAACAGAAATATATCATAGATGCAACCATAAGCACAGAGACACAGTAATACACGATTTCTATTAATGAAAGAAATGTACAAAGATTGTAAAAATACAAAGTGAAAGACTCGCTAGAATGGTGGCAGCTTATCTCTGAGAAGAGATGTGACGGCTACTTGCATTCGCAAGAAGATGGTTACAATGAGGCTCTGGAGACCTTTTTACAATAATTGGGAATGCCAAAAGTCCTAGACATCCAAAAACCTAACCCTAGGAGATGAAGCGTCAAAAGTCATGTGGGCCCCATTTGGGTAAGTTGGTGCATCAACTTCCGAGGGTCGTAACTTTTGCATACGATCTCTGTTTTAGGCGTGTGATAGATCGTTGGAAAGGTATTGTCGAGGAGATTCATTTTGGGGGATGAATTATGCCTTTGGCTATCATTTAGAACCTCGATCTCGAAAAACCTTCATTTGGACCCTCAAATTGGCCCCGGAAGTTAAAACATGCTAAAAATAGTAAATTGCCAAAATGGCCAGAAAACTGTTTTGAGCCATTTGGAAAAGGTGGGTGGCCAATGATATCCACCTAGATCAATCTTCCCTCCTTAGGAAGAAATGGTCTCCATTGCGTTGAGTTCCCGGGGGAGAGGGAAAAGCATTTGTTGAATCTGCATCTTGGTGAGCTGCTT
>SNQJ01S0147484.1:33760-46959 GCA_010110895.2 Picea sitchensis
CGCGTATATCCAGTAATATAACAGAAATATATCATAGATGCAACCATAAGCACAGATATACAGTAATACATGATTTCTATTAATGAAAGAAATGTACAGAGATTGTAAAAATACAGAGTGAAAGACTCGCTAGAATCGTGACAACTTATCTCTGAGAAGAGATGTGATGGCTACTCGCATTCGCAAGAAGATGGTTAGAATGAGGCTCTGGAGGCCTTTTTACAATAATCGGGAATGCCAAAATTCCTAGACATCCAAAAACCTAACCCTAGGAGATGAAGCGCCAAAATTCAAGTGGGCCCCGTTTGGGTAAGTTGGTGCATCAACTTCCCGGGGTCGTAACTTTTGCATACAATCTCCGTTTTAAGCGTGTGATAGCTCGTTGGAAAGTTATTATCGGGGAGATTCATTTTGGGGGATGAATTATGCCTTTGGCTATCATTGAGAACCTCGATCTCGAAAAACCTTCATTTGGACCCTCAAATTGGCCCCAGAAGTTAAAACATGCTAAAAATAGTAAATTCCCAAAATGGCCAGAAAACTGTTTTGAGCCATTTGGAAAAGGTGGGTGGCCAATGATATCCACCTGGATCAATAATATTCCAAATTTGGCACCTTATCTTTAGGTGTCTCTTCCATATGAGCTGTAAATATTTGACGCCCTTTTCTGTAACACCTCTTCAACTGCAATGCTGAAATTTCTCTGATGGTTACTTCCATGGGAATTCCCTGCACTCTCCTTAGGCTCCCTTTCTCATCCAAACAAGTAAATGTATTGTTATGAAAATATAGGATAGCATGATGTTGGTCCAACCAATACATCCCAATTAGACAATCATAGGAACCTAAAGGTAAGATGTTCAAATCTGCCCTTGTGTTCAGTCCATTCATGTCCATAAGACATGACTTAACCATCTCATTAACTTTTATTTTGGCTCTGGTAGCCACCTATACCAACCAAGATTTTCCATGCTTGCTTCTTGGAAAATGCAAACTTTCCACCATATTAGGATCTATATAACTATGACTAGCTCATGAATCAATGAAAATAACAATGGTTTGGTTGTTGATCATACCTTCCACTTCAATCATATGTGAATGATACTTTTCTTGCTTATTGTCCAGAGCTGCATAGATCCTTGGTACATTTATGCCCATGTCCTCCCCAACTTGTTGTACATTGTGGGTAGTCTTGACCTTTTCACCTCTGTGAGGGAAATCTCTGAACATATGATATCCTTTACAACCCCAACATTGAATAGGTGGTTTCCTTGGCCTTTGACGCCCTGTCTCAATCGTTCTAGTTTCTCTAGAAGTTTGTTGTCCCTGAGGATTATTTCTGAAGAATGGTGGCTTAGTTCCCTTCTTCCTCTGATCCATCTTGAATTTTTGTTTTCTTCCCAACATTTTTTGAAATTTGGCCTTGCCTTTTTCTGATCATATAGGCATTTAGCTTGCTTATGGTCTCCTCCAATGTCTTGAGATAATCATACGGTATTTTTTCACTGATAAATGATGGCAATCCACTCAAATACCTTTGGATATTAACGGTCTCATCCTTTATGAAAAAGACATACTTAAACAGTTCTAAAAACCTTCTCTCATATTCATCTATGGTCATACTCCCAAGATTGATTTCAAATAACTCTTTCATTTTCTTATCATAGTATCTCTTAGTCAAGTATTTCTTCTCAAAGTACTTCTTGAATTCCCTCCAAGAAACACTTTTCTCTTTAATGTCTTGCACATGCAAAAGCTGATCCCACCAAATGGATGCCTTTACCTTGAGTTGATAGATGGGAATTATACCTTCTGCATGAGAAGAATAATTATGAAATTGAAAATATTTTCTCATTCCCAACAACCATGTCTCTGCATCTTCATCCTTCTTGTGCTCACCATCAAATGTAGAAGGTTTGATTTTGTTCATTTCTCCTTGTAGTTCATCCAACCCATACCTCTTATGCTTCCTGACAGGGGATAGACTTGAGATTATGTGTGGCCTCTTATTGGGATGCCTCAGGGAGTGATGGTGATGTCTGTTAACACTTCTTGCTCTTCTTTTCTCATCAGGAGACCTGTGACTTCCTGATTTGCTTGAACCACTATCCTTATCAAATTTCTTTTCTATTATGTTCAAGTCTGCATTAACTTCATGTTGAAGTCATCCTTCTTCTCCTTGGCTCTCATAAGCCTTTCATTATCATATTTATGGATTTGGAAATCCTTCTGTAAATTTTTACTGGTCTCTACCAGATTCATGTTTTCATCCCTTCCTTCTCCATGTCCATTAGAGTTTGTTCCTTCAATTCCCAAATGGACATCCATCCCTCCAATTTCATATCCTTGAATGTAAGTCCCCTGTTCCTCTTCCATTACTATGGACTCTGTGTTGATCCTATTCTTCTCTATTTGTTTTTAAATCTACAAAATGTGCAGCCAACAAAACTTTGTCAGGCTAACTGTTTCAACAATTTCAGGAAAAATTTGAACCATTTTGGTTCAATAATATATCATAATTTTTTCTTCTGATTTCCTGAAAAACTGAGTTCCTAGATCAATTTTATCGGTGAATATTTATATTCTAATGTCTGAGACCTTTCCAACTCCTTCTCCCATGCTCAATTCTGAGTCTTGAGAAGAACGTTATGGCTATTTGAAAATTGCCCATTAATTTTTCTGTTCATTTTTCAACTTGGCGCAACTCTACACTGTAATTATGCATTTTTGCACCTACTCCATTGGATTTTTTGTAGGATCTCAATTAGGTTTCTTCACATACATATTATGGACACTTTTTCCAAGTTTCACCTTTTTCTGGGTTCTTGGCTTCTAGTTACAACCCGCTGAAGTTCTAGGCCAATTCGTGTTTTTGGTCTAGAATTCTACAGGTACCTTCTTTGCCATATTAAACATTTTTAACATGTCCAAAAATTTAATTCAGCTCTAGGAATTTCTTCTATGGCTCAATATCTTTCCATTTAATTCTCCTTCGTCTCAATCTAATTATGGAGCAGAAAGTTATGGCTCTTTGAAGTTAAATAGGTCTTAACATTTACCCTCCATTGTTTGTGTTGTAACTTTCTCATAAAAGCTTCGTTTGAAGAACAGTTTACACCATTAGAAATATCTCTCCGATATATTTCATTTGATTTGTAGAGACAGAGTGTACCTTTCTATATTCTGTTCTCGTGGTTTTTGAGTAGCTAAAAACACTCTTAAAGGACTCAAAAACGCGCTGCAAAAAGATGACGTTCAAACTGTATAAAATGTTGCGAAAATTTGTTGGCTTTTCATTGTTGTTCACCCTCCAAACAACTTTGTGTGCACAAATTTCAACCTGTATGACCATATTTACCATGCACAACAACACCACAAGGTAAATTGTGCTCCACGTACCTATAACCACTCTGCATCACTTCTCTGTCGCAACAAAAACTTGCGTGCACTACTTTTGTGTTACACTCCAATATCCACCACGCACAGGTTTGGTTATTGCACTATTACCTATTGTGCGCTCTTTTTGTTTCACACGCTGATATTATGCACGCATTTCACTCTACATGTTGCACCATGCCAAATTTTAGTGTGACCCCATCGCGCACCATTAACTAAACTATCACACGACAACATATACCCACATTGTCTATGCACCAACAAAACTCCTCTACGCTCTGTTAATAATGCGCCCACCACGTGTGCCATTATTATGTGTGTTCACACCACACACACCTTACTATGTGTATGCACACCACACAATGCTAAATTTAGCGTGCGCACCCGCACACCAACATTTTTCAACGCAACAACAATATTTAGCGCACACACCCGCACAACAACATTTTTCTGCGCGGTACCAAAATTTAGTGCACGCACCAGCACGCCAACATTTTTCCGCGCAGTGCCTAATTTTACCTATCCCAATATTTTCACTATGCATCATTCATTTTTAGTGCACCCACCTGCGCACATTCATTTTTATGCGCATCAATTCCTTGTGAATTTCGCTGCAAAAATTGGGTCTTTTGCTTAACATTTTCCCCAATTTACCATAGACATTCTGTAACTATGAAATTTGTTCAATTTCACCCCGATAACACTAGTTCAACCTATGCAACAAAAAATCGTTGTGGGTTGACATTTTTGGAATGAGTTTACCCAAAATCAATTCACGAATTGAGAATTTTATTTACTAATCTGGCTCCATCTGTCATGGTTTCACTGTAACTTCAAATTCAACCAATTCCATGTCTGAATTTTCTATACATATATTAAACCAATAATATCTCACCACTTGACCGAATTTCTCCATTTTCTCATGAATTTAACAACAGAAATTGGGGATTTTCCCAATTCCGCGTCATTGCTTCTAAATTTACCATGGACGCTCTGTGATTTGAAATTTGGCCACATCGAAATCAATCCTCTGTGAAATTTCACTTCAACTCAACTTGCTCGACCCATCCAGGCTTAGTGTTGAAAACTGAAGCTCTGATACCATACTGTAACGTCCCCGGACAGCCAGGCCAGGCCACGATACACGAGAGAAACTCTTTCATTCTCTCTGTGGAACATATTGTAACATACCCAACATCCAATTGAGCTATGCCACATAAAACATTTCGACTGGATGCAATTAAAACATATACACACGGAACCTTTGCGGAACTTCATATATAAAACGTAAACACACAAATACATTATGTAAAAGAATGAATTCATACTAAAATAACATTAAACATAGACATGCAATGTATACATGAAATACCCATAAACATACAGAAAATTATAACCACGCATAGGATAAACCCATAAAACTGAACACATAAATAATAAAGCAACATGTAAATTTATCACACAATTGGCACTTATCTTGGTAAGAATATCACCAACAGTGTGCAGGCCTTCCACGAACTTCCTGACCTTAGACCACACTACTCATCACTCTCAACAGTGGGTCACCCCCGAGCTGGGACTAAACTCCACCCGGATAAAGGGATTCCTAACCAGGCTAATGGATCTCAGACAACATGAAAGGCTCTGTCACAGGTGCCAACTCAAACTAACAACCTAAAGTCCCTCATTCCCCACATGTCCCTCATTTCTTCGGCAGCCCCACTTCCTTTCCGGGCTTCAACAACAGGCCGAACAGGAAGTCTCTGAGCCCTATAGATGTAGTTTATCACCTTAAGAAAAACAATTCCCAACAATTCTCTCACCCAGATAGAAACTGCTCACGGGACTGACAACCCGCCTCTTCAATATCCCATGGGCCTGACAACCCACTTCTTTAGTCTAGCTCCCAAGCTAACCAGTTACACAAACCGTTATGGTTATGGATTGAAGTTTAGGTACAGTGACAGGAGGGTATGAAGAATAACTCACTATGTGAGTCCAATGGTCATGGAATCATGGCTGAATGATGGAAGGAATTTCAAGAAATGAACTAAGTCCAAACTATATGTATGCATGTCCCCAACTTGACACTTGTTATGTTGGGAGATACTTTGGACCACTTGTCCCCATCTTTAGAACTTAGGATAAAATAATTATCCATACTTTATACTTTAAGAAATATTAATATAATATTCTTTTTTGGCTTAATCTCCCTAGCTTAGACCCTTTTCCTTAATTTTTAGCCCCTCCCTTTTCTAACTAGTGGACTTTAGTCCCCCATCTCTTTTATCGTGGTTAGTCTGTGCACAATGATGTATTTTATATTAATGATGAGACATATAAAAAAGTAGGTGCACTAGCCTTTAACATCTAGGCTCTTCGGCCTAATCATCACAACACGACTCACCAACCTATATAACATAACATATACACAAAGGCTTGTTGGACTCACTATCGCATGCACTTAAGATGTTGTGTGTGGTATCCTAGAATGTGCACACTTCATCATTTCACTGTGCGGTACATGCGCACACTATGCCATGAAAGGTGCATACAAAAATGATATCAAACAACTCACCATCTTAAGTACATTTTCATTTTACAATTACAATTGGGTTTGACCTAGGGATATTACAAGTTAAGTGGTTGACGAGTCAATCAAATTAATGGCAGTCTTTAATGTTGAGTCGGTCTTAGCTTCTATAGGAAGTCTAAGTCAGTTTCTATATAATTCTGAGTCTTTTGGTTAGTCGATGATGCTAGAGAATGCTAAAGAGAAGCAGTTTATGCATAGAGAAAAAGAGTTGACAGAAGAATTCATTAGAGACGAAGCTCATCTCTGTCATTGTATTTTGTATTCGCGCACAACGTTGAAGTTCATTAATATCAAGAATTTATGTATTGACAAGTTTATGTATTATTTATGAGTTTATGTGCTAAGCATAGCATTTTATAATTCCACATTTATAAATCATTTCATTAAAGTGTGTGTATTCACAGTGCGTAGCAAACTGAGTAGTTTGTTCACTAGGCAATGGTCTTGAGAACTCTGTAGTGTAGCCTGTTTGGTGCGCAATATTTGAAACTGTGTTGCATAGAGTAGACTACATGAACCATCGACCCATTATAGTTGTTCCTACGATCTGGTATCAGAGCGGGTTCTATCAGAACAAGTTTGTCATAGCAGAAACTGTTGAAAGTAAAATATGGCATCTACCTCAAACCGACAACCTCCCACTTTTACAAGAAAGAATTATGAGATGTGGTCCTTGACCATGAAGGATTTGTTCCAACGTCAATATGTATGGGAAATAGTCGAGAATGATTATGTGGAACCAGTAGATCATGCAACATATAATGCTCTCACACAAGCTGAGAAAGATATCTTGAAAGATCAAAGAAAGAAGGATGGAAAGGCATTGTTTTACATACATCAAGCCATACATGAGAGAATACTTCCAAGAATTGCATCAAAAAATCAAGACAAGGAAGCATGGGACATATTACAAACCTCTTATCAAGGTATGGACAAAGTAAAGACTGCAAAACTGTAGATTCTTAGAAGAGATTTTGAAACCATGTCAATGAAAGACTCAAACATAGTAGATTCAATCTACACCCATGTCATTGGACTGATAAATCATATTAAGTCTCATGGTGAAACCATAGAAGATAGAAAAGTTGTTGAGAAGGTACTTAGGAGTCTTCCTCCTAAGTTTGATACCCTTGTTGTGACTCTAGAAGAAAGAAAAGACTTGAGTCAGTTCAGTCTAGATGAACTGGACGCTTCTCTCATCAATCATGAACACATATTGAATAGATCAAGTATTTCATTAGAGAATTCATTTTCCGCACGGTCATCTATAATTCATGGAAGAGGAAGGGGGATAGATAACTCTAGAGGCAGAGGAAGAATTTTTGACAGAAGTGGATGCAATAGAAATCCTAGAAATACTGGTGGAAGAGGTCAAAACCAAAGTACTAGCCAGTCAAGTTGTCAAAGAAATGACAAATCAAAGATTCAATGCCATTATTGTAAAAAGTATGTACATTATGCATATGAGTGCAGAAAGAGGCAGTATAATCAAAACAAGCAAAGTCAAGATCAGTCACACAATGCAAATAACCAAACTCACCCTATGTTTATGGCACACGCTGTAATTGTTCCTAGCACAGTAGAAATGCCTAATATAGTGTCACCGGTTGAATGCAATGTTTCTCAAGAAAGTCCATGTGAGATATGGTACTTAGATTCAGGCTGTAGTAACCACATGACAAGAAACATAGAATTGTTTTCTAGTTTGGATGAGTCAGCCCAAACCAAGGTTACACTTGGAACATATATCTAAGTCATTATCTTAGGGAAAGGTAGTATAAACATTTTAACCGGACAAGGTGAACAAAAAGTTATGTTTGGTGTATATTATGTTTCTGGTCTGAAGCATAATCTAATGAGTACAGGGAAACTGTTACAAAAAGGATGCATAATCTACATGGAAGATAATCATTGTGTGATTATGGATAAATGCCCAAGCAATCTTCTTATGGAAAAAATATAGATGACAAGTAATAGGATTTTCTCATTTACATTAAATCCAGTCAAAAAGAAGAATACAATGCAAACTATTGATAAAGGAAAAAGTGCACAGTCGGACATTTCATTTACAACAGAAAGTGTGCATAGTTCTAATGAAGAAAATAGTGCACATAGTATCAAGAAAGGAGAAAATGGCGCAGCGATAAAGGCAACATTCCAATCTGAAATACATGATGATTCATGGTTATGGAATTTCATATTTGGACATTTAAACTTTGGAGGACTGAAGTTTCTACACACAAAGGATATGGTAGAAGGTTTTCCTTTGATTGGAAAACTAGAAAGGATATGTGAAGGTTGTATATTTGGCAAGTAGCGCAGAGAATCATTTCCACTTGGAAATTATTACAGAGCAAAAGCTCCAATGGAAATAATACACTCAGACGTTTGTGGACCAATCCAAACTCCATCTATAGGAGGCAGTACTTATTTTCCAGCATTCATTGATGATTTATCAAGAAAGACATGGATTTATTACCTAAAGCATAAATATGACGCATTGGGTTGTTTTCAGCAGTTTAAATCACTTGTGGAGAAAAATAGTGGTTTTTTACATCAAGTGTCTAAGAACAGATAGAGGAGGATAATACATTTCAAGATAATTTAATAACTTTTGTAAACTTCATGGCATCTACTGGAAATTTATCGCATGATACACACCACAGCAGAATGGTGTCGTAGAGAGAAAGAACATAACCATGATGGAAATTGTGCGCAGTATGTTGATAGCCAAACATTTGTCAAATGAGTATCGGGATGAGGTACTAGTAACTGTAGTATACATATTGAACAAATTTCCAACAAAGAGTGTGAAGAATAGAGTTCCTCAGGAATCCTGGATAGGTTCAAAGCATAATCTGGCGCACTTAAAAGTTTTTCGTTGCATCACATATGTAGATGTACCAGATGAACTGAGAAGGAAGCTAGATAACAAAGGACAAAAATGTATATTTGTTGGGTATTCTGAAGAAACAAAATGATACAATATGTATTACCTTGTCGCAAGAAAAGTCATAATCAATCATGATGTTCAATTCATGGAGAATGAAGCATGGGATGGAAACATAACAAAGACTGTAAAAATTATTGACTCAATGGAGCATGATGACACATAATATGAAATGGTTCGAACACCATGCACAAGTGAGTGCACAGTCCCATCTACATCTGGCACTGCAACGCAAATTACTGCGCAAAGTACTCTGGTAAGAATAGTAGGTACACAGTCTACACTTAGAGTGCAGTAAACACCAACAAGCAATCCAAGCAGTTCTACATATCTAGATCCAACTTTAGCAAGTCTATTACCAAGAAAGAAAAGAATTATGTGTGACACTATAATGAAAACGCAGAAAATTCATTTTATGTTTTTTCTTTATTTTCACAAATAGATGATCCATTAACCTTTGAAGAATCTGTCAAAGAGGATGTATGGGCACAAGCCATGGATGAAGAAATCAGATGCATAGAGAAAAATCAAACATGGAATTTGGTTGATGTACCTGAAGACAAGGATGTTATAAGCATCAAGTGGATTTATAAAATGAAGCAAGATGCAGAAAGAAATGTACAGAAGTACAAGGTAAGATTATTTGCAAGAGGATTTACACAACAACCTGGAATTGATTACAATGAAACATTTGCACCAGTGTCTCGCATGGACACAGTAAGAACCGTGTTAGCTATTGTCGCGTAGTACAAATGGCCAATTTATCAGATGGATGTAAAGTCAACATTCTTGAATGGAAACTTAGAAGAAGAACTATATGTGGAACAACCACAAGGTTATGAAGTTCCAGGACAAGAAGACAAAGTATACATATTGAAGAAAGCACTGTATGGATTAAAGAAAGCTCTGAGATCTTGGTACAGTCGTATATATTCCTATCTCACACATAATGGATTTTAGAGAAGTTAAAATGATCCAACATTGAACATCAAATCAAACCAACAAGGCAATGTGTTAATTGTTTGTTTATATGTGGATGATTTGATATTTACAGGTGATTTTGGCATAGAATAATTCAAGACATTCATTAAGGATGAATTTTAAATGATTGATTTGGGGCTTATGAGATATTTTCTGGGAATAGAATTGCACCAATCTAAAACTGGCATGTTTATTTCTATCACACACCCACTATAGTCCTCTTAGATTTTCAGTCTTTCTCTTCGAGGAACAGAATCCTCGAGACTTATATGGGTCCTAGTGCAGACCCTCTCTTTCCTTATCCTCCTCCAAATGACCACAACATGGCCTTATCACAAGCGCCTTTTGCAACTCGTGAGTCGGGAATCAAGACTCTTGAATCCCCTTTCTCCAAACACCGATACTCGAGATGCTATACGGGTATGGCTCCCTCCTCACTAGCACCTGCTACATGTAACCATAAGCTAGGCCAAACACTAGCACCACTCGCAGCCTCACCAGTTGAGGTGTTGAGCTCTCGTGCTCCTCCTTTGCCAATCCTCGAGACGTGATAGGTCAATGTTGTGTGGACTCTTCCAAAAGGACACGCACATGCCACTTGTCAACCTCGCTATACTCTGCTCACGAGCTGTGTCACCGCCGCCCATTGCAAGAGACCTCGACTCTCGGCATTTCGCGACCTTAGCGATCAAAGTGTAGATTCTTCATCCTGTGAAACCCTGAGCCACGATAAGTCAATAGTGGGTTGACTCTTTCCCAGTGTGACACATGTCCACCACCAGTTACCCGCTTCCTAGGCTAAATACTAGCGCTACTCACATCTCCTGACTTCGCAAGTTGGAGTGTTGAGCCCTCATGCTCCTCCTTCGCGAGTTCCCAAGATACGATGAGTCAACAATGGGTTGACTCCTTCTCAGGTGACATGTGTCCATCACTCGTCACCCATTCCCACCTTTCTCTGGGCACTTGTCGTTATGCCACCTGTCAAACACACAATCCCCACTTATGGATGGGTTATGTGTTTACACGAGCCCTCGACGCTCGACACTTCGTGACTTCTACAATAAAAAAGAAACTCTCTCAAGTTTCGAACCCCCGATATGTGATACCCAGGAAGGTTTTGATCCAACGGTCCTCCCGTGCCTTGGATCCAATAGTCACGATCACGTCGTGATCTCATGAATCATGAGTTCATGCAGCCCTACCCTTGACCACTCCAAGTCATGAGTCAGCGAAATGCTACTCTCCTGCCTATACAAAGGCTAATATCGACGGTCAATAGGGCTCCGTCAGATCCTTGGATCTATGGTCTGGGATCCCATCGCTACATGCGAAGGTTGAAAGGGTCAAGGTGTTAACCTATGCTCCTCCTCTATATCCATCGGTCTCGAAAGATCTGGGGCATTCCCAAAAGGATTCTAACCATTCATCAATGGAATGATAGGGTATTCTCTCTTTCTATAATTGGGCTCGCTATCCCTTCTAAGCTTGAATCACGAAATTCAACTTCTCGGGGCTTCAAACTCCCACGACTCTTTGACCTTAGAGAGATACCCTTCCAGCCCCATACTTAACCATTTGTACAGAAACCAACGATGACATATAAGCATACACATGAATCCATTATTTCCAGTTTAAAACGCCAAGCAATCATTCTACACATAAATTATTATGGGCATATAAACACAAGCATGCATTCATGATATTCAGTTCGAAATACAAGGTATAAAACACTTATCAAATCTACCAGGCATGATGGAACTGCTGAGAGGGGTGCTCATTTCCACCTAATCGTAGGCTTAGTGACTCCAAACAGATTTACCACTAGCCGCCCCAGAGATAGACCACGATGCTTTGAGGTTCAGTCTCCTACTTCCAGCTCAACAGAAATCAAGGACAAAGGTTACTCTCCTTCTCTTGATGTAGGAAAATAATCCAAGACAAAGGTTACTCTCCTTCTCCTGGTATTCAGAACTCCCTCAATTTCCAGGGTTTCTCTAGTCTCTTTCGCGATCCCCGTTGCACGCACTGCTCTCTCTCCCCTACCACCTTCCTCTCTTGCCAATTTCTGTCTGCAAGGTTGTGTGTGGCATGAATTCTACCATCTGTGGTCAGGTCTGAGGGCTATTACGAATGGGCATTTCACCCCCATCCCCTCATTTAACTCTTGAGGAGCCTCCCCACCTACCAATCTAACGGGAAATCCATTCCAATATCAGAGAGTTGCTTTGGTTTGTGAGCAAGTATAAACCAATACAGTATTGGCTCAGTGGAAGTTAACGCAACCATTCCAACCTCTCATTAGCCATCGTGGTCTCTTTTAGCATATCCCCCTCCCAACAGTCATGCAACACATATTCATAACATAATTTACATTCATCAACCTTTTATACAAAGGTCAGTAAAATCAAACATTCACGTCTTTGAGTTTGCCATAGTTCTTGGCCAATATAATTATTTTTACAGACCGGGGGAAACAGGGTGTTACAATTCCCTCCCCCTTAAAGGAACATCATCCTCGATGTTCTATCTATCAACATGATGTGTATGTACAGAAGTAAACAAAATCGGATATGCCTATTTCATGGCATCTTCCATTTCCCACGTAGCCTCATCTGGGCCAAAATGTTTCCACTACACCTTGACCTGTGCAATGGTTCAGTTCCTGAGTGGGGTTTCCTTTCTGTCCAGTATGCATTGAGGTTCTGGTAGGAATTATCCCTCTAGTTCCACCTGGATCACAGACCAGTCAATTATATGATTGGAATCATGTACATATCTCTTCAATAATGAAACATGGAAAAAATTATGTGCTTTTACTGTGGGAGGAAGTGCTAGCCTATAGGCTACAGGTCCCACTCTATCTAGAACTTCAAAGGGTCCACAATACAGAGGTTCCAACTTGGCACAAGATCCCATCCTTAGGGAACTCTTCCTGGGCCTAACTCTGAGATATACATGGTCTCCTGTCTTGAAATCTCTTGGAGTTCTCTTTCGGTCAGCGTAACTTTTCTATCTGTTCTGAGCGACCTTTAGATTTTTTTTTATCTGAGTCACTTGTTGTTCCATTTATTTCAACATGTCGGGTCCAATAGTAAATCTGTTGACGGGATTACTCCAACTGACTGGAGTATTGCACGGTCTACCATAGAGGACTTCGAAAGGGCTCATCTTCAGGGATTCTTGGTAGCCATTGTTGTAGGCGAATTCCACCAGTGGCAGGTAATCTTCCCACTTTTTCGGTTGATGCATTACATGCATCCTTAGCATGTCTTC
>SNQJ01S0147484.1:47002-57204 GCA_010110895.2 Picea sitchensis
TGATAGGTTGTGCTAAACAAAAATTTGGTCTCCAAACCAACCATCAAGGATTTCCAAAAGTTGGAAGTAAATTTCGTGTCTCTGTCAGACACGATCTCTTTAGGCATACCATGTAGTCTAAATATATCCTTCATGAATACATTGGCGATGTCTATTGCCTTGCAAGTTGAATTGATGGGGATAAAATGGGCAGACTTGCTCAATTTATCCACCACCACCATGATGGCGTCATTCTATTTGGTCGAGGTTGGTAATCCGGTGATGAAATCCATGGAGATGGTTTCCCATTTCCACCCTGGGATTGGCAGGGGTTGTAATAATCCTGCTGGGTGTCGGTGTTCTACTTTAACCTGTTGGCATTCTATGCATTTAGCTGAGTACTCAGCTATGTCTTTCTTCAATCCCAGCCAATAGAATTGTTTCCTGGTGGCTGTGATCATCTTATGGTATCCTGGATGACCAATATATGGTCTTTTATGTAGTTCATCCATTATGAACCTCTTCAAGTCATAACAATCTGGAATATACAATCTATTTCTGTAAGTTAGTATACCTCCATCTATCATCTGGTAGCCTTCATACTTTATCCCTATGGGTTATTTCTCCAGGTACACGGTCACAGTCTGGAAAAATGTGTCTGTTTCTTGTGAATTCCTGACTCTTTCCTTGACATTCGTCTTGCAGGTGCTCACCGCTGCCAGATGAATCTTTTTCATACTTCTTCTAAGGGCATCATCCACCTTATTTTCCTTTACCTTGATATGTTTGATTTCGAAATCAAACTGACTAAGAAGGGCCCTCCACCTAGCTTGTCTAGCATTGAGTTTTGGTTGGTCAAATAGATATCGCAATCCATAGTGGTCTGTCATAAGTACAAAATTCCTTCCCAGGAGGTAATGCCTCCACATTTTTAAGGCGTGCATTATGGCGTTTAGTTCTAGGTCATGGGTCACATAGTTGACTTCGTGCTCATTCAATTTTTGGGATTCATAGAAGACTACACTTCCTCCTTGCATAAGGACTCCTCCGAGCCCTTCCTTCCAGGCATCTGTGCACACGAGGAAGTCATTTTCGGGATCAGCGATCTTCAACATGGGTGCATGGGTCAGTAGATGTTTTAGGGATTGAAATATTTCTTCACATTCTTGTGTCCATGTGAATTTATCTCCCTTCTACTGGAGGTCAATGATTGGACAACCAATCTTGGGGAATCCTTTTATAAATCTCCTATAGTATCCTGCTAAGCCCATAAAGGATCTGATATATGAAACATCCTTTGGGGTAGGCCATTCTATGATAGACCTGATCTTGTTAGGGTCTACTTCTACTCCTTCTTCAGATATGACATGGCCCAAGTAATGTATCTGCTTTTGGAAAAAGTTGCACTTGTTGAATTTGGCATAGAGATGATGTTTTCTTAGAACTTGAAGCACAAGTCTAAGATGTTCCTCATGTTCCTCTCTATTCTTGGAGTAAATTAATATATTGTCAATAAAAAATAGTACAAATTTGTCTAGGAATTTGCTGAGCACATTGTTCATTAAGCACATAAAAGTGGCAGGGTCATTGGTTAATCCAAATGGTACTACCACAAACTCATAGTGACCATATCTCGTCCTGAAGGCAGTTTTGTGGAGGTCTTCACCCTTGATGGTATCCAGATCTCAAGTCAATCTTTGAGAATATGGAAGCACCTCCCAATTGATCGAATAGGTCATTGATTCTGGGTAAGGGGTACTTGTTCTTTATGGTTACCTTATTGAGTTGTCTATAATCTATGCATACTCGGAGGCTACTATCTTTCTTCTTTACAAACAGAACTGGTGCTCCCCATGGAGACATGTTGGGCCGAATATAGCCTTTGTCCATCATTTCTTTTAGTTGTAATTTAAGATCAACTAGCTTGGGTGTGCTCATCCTGTAGGGTGTCCTAGACACTGGCACCGCTCCCAGTGCAAGTTCTATTGAGAAGTCAATGTCCCTTCTCGGAGGTAGACCTGGTACCTCTTCCAAAAATACATCTCTATATTCTCTTAGTGTGGGGTGGTCTTCGAGGCTTGGTTTGTCATCTTCAACTGATTCCAACACCTGTATCGCATAAAGTAGACATCCCCTTCTGCAATACTTTCTCATTTGAAGAGCTGATATTCGTCTCACTGAGACAGGTTTTTGGATCCCTCGAAGGGTTATCATTCTTCCTTCTTCACCTACACATTCTAAAGTTTTATGGTAACAGTCCAGTCTATCTTTATATGTGGCTAGCCAATCCATTCCAATCAACAAGTCATATGATCCTAGGGATAGTGTGTTAAGGGTTGCTTGGGTGAGGAATTCACCCATAGTGAATTGGCAAGTTGGTATGACCTCTGCTACCTTTCTTTTGGTGCCAGTGGCTAACTATACCAAACATGGCTTAGTGTTTTTATGTGGCTGTAATTTACACTTATCAACAGCCTTAGGAGCTATATAACTCAAATTTGAACCAGGGTCAATTAGAATATACACTAGATGGTTGGTGATCATACCTTCCATCTCGACCACTGAAGCTTGGTGGTCAACTTGTTTATTATCCAAGGCTGCATAAATTTGCAGCACACTCCTGGCCACATCATTGATAGTGGTAGCTTATTGAATGTTGTAAATTCTCTGATTGTTCTATTGTCGGTGCAGGCAGTCCCTCAGTAGATGTTCTTCTCCACAACCCCAACATTTCAAGGGTTCTCTCTTTGGGTTATAAATCCTTCCCTGGGTAGATCCAGAAGGTTTATTTTCTCTCTGGGAGGGGAAATTATGTTGATGTACACTTCGGGTTGGGAAGCTCATCCTTGAATCCTTCTTATAGTTTTTAAATCTTGGGGATTTAAACCCCTTTTTCTATAATCTCGAACTATTCTTCTACTTCCAGTTTTTGCGAGGTTCTGTCTGATGAGTTGTTCGTAACAATATCTTGCCTTTCAGATAGTGTCTTCTAGGGTATTTTCCTCATCAAAATCAATGCTATTCTGATAGTCCTTAGGTAGTCCACTGATGAATCATTGCACCTTTGCCTTTTCTGCTTTTATATAGGGTACGTACCTTAGCAACTCGAGGAATCTGCTGACATATTCCTCTATGGTGTGTTGCCCCAGTTTGAGTTCATAGAATTCTTTAGTCTTCTCGTTGAAATACTTTTCTGAAAGATACTTCTTTCTGAAGTATTTCTCAAACCATTCCCAAGATAGGTCCTCTTCGTGAATCCATTTTACATTCTTAAGGTCTTCCCACCAAATGGAATCCTTTCCATTCAAGTTGAAAGTGGCTACTCAGGCCTTCAAGTTTTCCAAGAAGTCATGGACTCTAAAATATTTATCTAGTCCAAGCAACCAAGCCTCCACTTCCTCCCCTTTCTTTATTTCACCGTCGAAAGAGGGTGGTTTGGCCTTCTTGAATTCTTTGAGATTGTGACTTTTGGAATGCTTTCGCTTCTTTTGTTTTCTTCAGGAATAAGAACTAGTTCTGCTACTAGAAGATCCCTCTGAGTCGCCAGTTTCCTTTCCTGAGGAATCATCCGATGCTTGTCCCTTATCTCTGGGGTGGACCTTTCTCGAGGTGTTCTTCCTAGTGTGGCCACTTAAAAGACCACGTTTTTGTATCTCAGGTGGACTTCGACTTTTCTTTGTCTATCATCGGTCCGCGTGACTGGTGTCAGGTTCATGTTGCAATTGTCTTTGTATGTTGGATAAACTCTGCAGCAAGACTGCATTAATTTATGTCTACTTCTCTTGCTCTTTTATCAACCTCTTGTTGTTGGACTTGCAGCTCTGTAGTTCGACCATGAGGCTTCTCACAGTCTCAGCCAGATCGGGAGGGGTTTCTACTGCTCTCCTTTCGTCATACTCTTTGTCTCTGTTGTGGGAGCCATCCCCCACTTCGTGGTGCATCATCATTCTATGCGTCTGCAGTTCCCGCGGTTGATCATCCGCTTGTGTGCAGGAAAAACACTTGTTGTTAGTCAATATTTACATTCATTTATAACTAGCGCATAATTCATATTTTTCAAATGCATACACACAATAGGAATTTTCATTCTTAACTTTGACTTTTGATAAAGGGGTTAAGTTGAAGGTTACTCTTTTTAAGAGTACTTCAAATGGAGTTTCTATGCAACTCGTTCATGAGCCCAAGCACACCAAGTTTTTTAACCATGCTCTGATACCAATTTGTCACACACCCACTACAGTCCTCTTAGATTTTTAGTCTTTCTCTTCGAGGAATAGAATCCTCAAGACTTCTATGGGGCCTAGCAAAAAACCTCTCTTTCCTTATCCTCCTCCAAACGACCACAACTTGGCCTTAGCGCAAGCTCCTTTCACAAATCGTGAGTCAGGAATCAAAACTCTTGACTCCCCTTTCTCTAAACACCGATACCCGAGATGCTATACGGGTATGGCTCCCTCCTTACTAGCGCCTGCTACATGTAACAATAGGTTAGGCCAAACACTAGCACCACTCACAACCTCGCCAGTTGAGTTGTTGAGCTCTCGTGCTCCTCCTTCGTGAATCCTCGAGACGCGATAGGTCAATATTGCATGGAATCTGCAAAAACAAAACGCACACACCACTTGTCAACCCCACTATACTCTTCTCACGAGTTGTGTCACCGCCATCCATCGCATGAGACCTTGGCTCTCGGCATTCTGAGGCCTTAGCAATCAAGGTGCAGCTTCTTCATCCTACGAAACCCTGAGCCACGATAAGTCAACAGTGGGTTAACTCTTTCCTAGTGTGATACGTGTCCACCACCGGTTACCTGCTTCCTAGGATAAATACTAGCGTTACTCACATCTCACGACTTCGCGAGTTGGAGTGTTGAGCCCTCATGCTCCTCCTTCGCGAGTTCCCAAGATACGATGAGTCAACAATGGGTTGACTCCTTCCCAGGCGACATGTGTCCATCACCCGTCACCCATTCCCACCTTTGTCCGGGCTCTTGTCATTACGCCACCTGTCAACCATGCAGTCCCCACTTAAAGATGGGTTACTAGTTTACACGATCCCTTGGCGCTCGATACTTCGCGACTTTTACAATCGAAAAGAAACTCTCTCAAGTTTCGAACCCCCGATAGGCGATACCCATGAAGGTTCTGATCCAATGGTCCTCTCGTGCCTTGGATCCAATGGTCATGATCATGTTGTGATCTCGTGAATCGTGAGTTCATGTAGCCCTACCCTTGACTACTCCAAGTCACGATTCAGCTAAATGCTACTCTCCTTCCTATACAACGGCTAAGATTGACGGTCAATAGGGCTTCATCAGATCCTTGGATCTACGATCCGAGATCCCATCGCTACATGCAAAGGCTGAAAGGGTCAAGGTGTTAACGCCTACGCTCCTCCTCTAGATCCATCAATCTCGACAGATCTGGGGCATTCCCGAAAGGATTTCTACCATTCATCAACCGAATGATAGGGTATTCTCTCTTTCTATAATTGGGCTCGCTATCCCTTCTGAGCTTGAATCACGAAATTCAACTTCTCGGGGCTTCAAACTCCCACGACTCCAAGACCTTACAGAGCTACCCTTTTTACCCCAAATCTAACCATTTGTACAGAAACCAATGATGACATATAAGCATACACATGCATCCATTATTTCCAGTTTAAAACATCAGACAATCATTCTACACATAAATTATTATGGGCATATAAACACAAGCATGCATTCATGATATTCAGTTCGAAATACAAGGTATAAAACACTTATCAAATCTACCAGGTATGATGCAAATGCTGAGAGGGGTTCTCATTTCCACCCAACCGTAGTCTTAGTGACTCCAAACGGATTTACCACTAGCCACCCCCGAGCTAGACCACGATGCCTTGAGGTTCAGTCTCCTGGTTCCAGCTCAACAGAAATCAAGGATGAAGGTTACTCTCCTTCTCCTGATGCAGGAAAATAATCCAAGACAAAGGTTACTCTCCTTCTCTTGGTATTTATAACTCCCTGCATTTCCAGGGTTTCTCCAGTCTCTTTCGCGATCCCTGTCGTGGGCACTGCTCTCTCTCCCCTACCACATTTCCTCTCTTGCCAATTTTTGTCTGCAAGGTTGCGTGTGGTGAGAATTCCGTCATCCGTGGTCAAGTCTAAGGGCCATTATGGATGGGTGTTTCACCCCCATCCCCTCATTTAACTCTTGAGGAGCCTCCCCACCTACCAATCTGACGGGAAATCCATTCCAAGATCAAAGAGCTGCTTTGGTTTGTGAGAAAGTATAAACCAGTACAATACTGGCTCGGTGGAACTTAACGCAATCATTCCAGGTCTCTTCCACCACCTCTCATTAGCCATCGTGGTCTCTTTTAGCACATCCCCCTCCCAACAGTCATGCAACACATATTCATAACATAATTTACATTCATCGACCTTTTATACAAAGGTCTGTCAAATCAAACATTCACGTCTTTGAGTTTGTCATAGTTCTTGGCCAATATAATTATTTTTGTAGACTAGGGGAAACATGGTGTTACAATCTCACAGTCCAAGTATGTGCATGAAATATTGAAAATATTCAATATGGTGAATTCAAAAGCAACACCAACACCTGTCATAACATGATTGAAGCTAAGTAATGAATATAAAGGGTCCAAAGTGTATCCCACATTGTTTAAAATACTGGTAGGAAGTCTTATGTATCTAACAGTGACAAGACCTGACATTGTGTATGGAGTGAGACTAATTTCAAGGTTCATGGAAAATCCAAAAGAATCACATTGGAAGGCAGGAAAGAGAATATTGAGATATGTGAATGGAACAAAAAAAAATTGTATTAAGTACTCCACTTCAGAATATTTCAGACTCACTGGATACATTGACAGTGATTGTGGAGGCAATATATATGACAAAAAAAGAACCTTAGGCTACACATTTCATTTTGGAATGGGTATGGTATCATGGGCATCAAGGAAGAAACCCATAGTGACACTTTCTTCAGCAGAAGTAGAGTACGTCGCAACTACAAGCACATCTTGTCAAGCAATATCGATGAGAAGGATGTTAACATATTTGTTGTAGGAACAAAAAGAACCAACAACAGTATTTTGTGACAACAATTCAGCCATCATGTTATCAAAGAATCATGTGTTTCAAAGGAAAACCAAGCACATTGATACAAGGTATCATTTCATCATGGAATTGGTGAACAACAAAGAGATTTGTTTATAATTTTGCAGGTCAAAAGAACAGGTCGTAGACATGTGTACAAAGGCTCTGGAAAGAGATGCATTTCAACATCTGCGCAGTATTTTAGGAGTCCCCGCAGTAACAGATGAGTGACAGTAAAATGAAAACTCAATTTTTGATGTAATTTTCTTTTGTAATCCCACCTACTGATAATTAAGGGGGACTGCTAGAAATTGTAATTACAAGTCGGTGAGATATTCATGTCTTCACCGATTTGTCTATCAGTCATTTTTTCAGTATTTTTCCAGTCAACCGAAATGTCTGTTAGACAGTTTGACAGTCTGTAAGTGAAAAGTCACACATTTACTCAAAAGTTAGTCGACAAGCATGAAGCTATAAATGGAGCCGATCTTTATCTTCTCAGGTTGCTTTAAATGGTTGAAGAGTCATTTGAATTAATGATAGTCTTTAATTTTGAGTCATTCTTAGCTTCTGTAAGAATTCTAAGTCAATTTATATATAAGTCTGAGTCTTTTAGCTAGTCGATGATGCTAGAGAATGTTGAAGAGAAGCAGTTGATGCATAGAGAAGAAGTAGAGAGGTAGAAAGAACCAACAACAGCTGAAGAGTTGACAGAAGAAGTCATTAGAGCCGAATCTCATCTCTGTCATTGTATTTTGTATTCGTGCACAACGCTGAAGTTCATTAATATCAAGCATTTGTGTATTGACAAGTTTCTATCTTATTTCTTAGTTTATGTGCTAATCATAGCACTGTGCTATTCCACATTTATAAATCACTTCACTAAAGTGTGTGTATTCACAGTGTGCAATAAACTGAGTAGTCTGTTCACTATGCAGTGGTCTTGAGAAATATGTAGCGTAGCCTGTTTGGTGTGTAGTATTTGAAACTGCATTGCATAGAGTGGACTACGCGCACCATCAACCCATTGTAGTTGTTCCCGATACAACATAGAGTAAGAGAAGGAAATTAACTACAATGAATACAATAATTATTCACATTCAAAGTCGTGGATTTGTAACCTACCAAATCATTTCCATCATTAGCATTGGTTGAGGAGGGCCGAGAGAGCATCGACAGCATGGGAGGATTCATGGTTTCCAAATATCGGCCATAAACATCATGGGAAAAACAAGGTTCTGAGTGAGAGAATCGACAACACTGGTAGAGTTTGTTGGGAGGAGTCATGGTTTGCAAATATTGGCTATAGACAACACATGCAAAATAGGGTCGTGAGTGAGAGAATCGAAGACATTGGCAGAGTTTGTTGGGTAGCAGAAGCAGAAGCAAAATAGAGCATAAACAAGCAATAAACCAAGAACAAAAATCACACAATTTAACACAATGATTTAAGTGGAAACCCAATACAGTAAAAACCATGGGGTAATGATAATCGATATTATTATTATTCAAGGAGAATTACAATATCCAATCATAGGCATGGGAAATTAGTTAGTACTTTTTCAACAATCTCCACCTTGAAAAAAATTTACTTGATATATATGCCCAAATTTATTCATCACCTTTCTTGCAAGCCAAGAGAAGACAAACACCATCATAGTTGTGCAACTTCTCTAACAACACTGTTAGATGAACACATCTACACGATTCACTCCAGTATGGACCATTCTTCCTCCATCAGCAACATGTCTTATAAACTGATACACTTGTCCATTTTGATACATTGGACTGTTAGTCAAATGCACAACACTTTGACCACCACAGAACACCTCATCATGTACTTGTCCAAACTTATCCAATAGATCCTTGCATTCTTGCAAGACATAACGTGAGGTAGGTCTCCTCTTGTCCAAATCTCATGAATCATAACCACAGACTAAATCATTGAAACCATTGTAGGTGATACTTGTGCTTATGTGTTTGAACACTACTACATTGGGCACAAATTACGACGAAATATTACAACGATTTAAAATTTCCTTGTATTTTTTTTGCTTTTTTTGGAATAAATATACTCTTTTTTTTTGGGGTCCAAATGTTGGTCGCTCTAGCGACCAACCTTCCAAGTTGGTCATTTTAACGACGAAATTTGGTCAGTAGAGAGACCAACCCCTCAGTGTGAGAATCAACGGTCATTTACAACAAATCAATCCTATATATATCTCAATTACGACAAATTTTCTATAGTTGCGGAAATCATTTTCTACAGTTGTGAAAATCATTTGGGTGTTTTGATGCAATGGTGTTCTGGTTTTTTATGAAATCTTGATTTCAATTCTCTTTCAAGAAGAGAAACATTGAATTGATTAGACTCTACATAGCTAATATTTTGAAGGTTAGTACTTAAAATTTTTCTTTTTGATTTAGTAATTTGGAGCTATTGAACTATTTTATGGTTTATTTTCACTCCTTAAATCAAATTTTATGGTTTATTTTAACTCCTTAGAAATATTTTATGGTTTATCCACTTTTGATAGAGTAAAAAGATTACTAATTCAACTACAATCACTCTAGTTAGATTCAATCACTTTAATTTTGTTCTTATATTTCATGGAACTTCTTGAATATCTAAGTATCCTTGCCTTAGTAAATTTACGTTTAGGGTTTCCTCCTTGAGTTGGAAAAGAACCAACTAGAAGTGAAGAGCAGTGGATTTTTTGTTGATATTGGGCATCAATACTCTTGTGTATCCCTAAAGCTACCCTAATTTTTATTAGGGACTTAATATTATATAGTGTGATTTTGGTTGATAATAGATCCACCTCCTCTTATTAATGTATCATGCTTTTAGGATTCATGCTTTGTCCCTTATTTTTTCTGAACATGTTGTATAATTTTCATTACAAATATCTAAATATATACCAAATTATTTGAATAGATTTGTATATTGTACTTATAATGTTTTAATGGATTTGTTGTAATAGTTAATTACAATGTCAACTCTAGACAAGAAAAGAGAGCTTGTTATGTTAAAGCGGCACATGGTGATTCATGGTGATGGGAAATGTTATTGCCCTTGTTGTGAATGCAGGGGTTTTAATGGAAGAAGACTACCTTTAAA
>SNQJ01S0147486.1:0-11149 GCA_010110895.2 Picea sitchensis
ATTGAATAATGAGGTTGAATGCTACACCTGTCATAACTTTGGACATAAATCTATTGACTGTCGGTTAAGGAACTATGAACCAGATTCGAAATCCCCTACTGAAAATGTCATGATATAGATAGATATATTTGTTTATTTTTTGTGCTTATGATGAATCTGAATGCTAGATATGACATCTGTGAACTTGCTTAGTGCTTGAATCTGCTAGATCCGATCTAATTCCTTTGCTAAGTGCTTATATACCTTAAATTAGGGTGGATGATGCGATACTCTATTTTCTCTGCGGAGTATATATTGGTTAGCTAATGATGAGCTAACAATGCTAAGTGCTCTATTAAGTATTATAATCACAGATCTGTGTCCCAACTAAGGTTGTAGACACCTGAGTTCTGCAACCACCCTTGCCTCTACCTCGGGTGAGAATTCATATGTTTTGCAAGTGTTGCCTAAAGGGTCGGTAGTTAGGGTTTTGTTGGTGCGTTGTTGTAGCGTTGAACCCTAGGTCTTCCCCTATGACAACAAATGGTTTCGTTGCCGGGACCTGAAACTGTGATTGCTGGGAACTGAGGAAGAAGGAGCTTTGTGCAAAGATCCGACCTGAAATTGTGAAAGCTCTGTGTGTAGATCTGTTGTCCTAGTGCGCAATATTCTACATAATTTATAAAGCTCTGTGCTAAAGAAAGAAGTCTGATCTGAAGAAAAGAGGTAAGATCTGAAATCTTTGTGCTCTGAGAAAGGTAAAAGTGAGACTTTTTGAGGTAAGATCTGGAAGCTCTGTGCTCTGATAAATGTAAGAATAGTGAAAAAGTTCTAGATTTGAAAGCTTTGTGCTCTATAGAAGTAATATTAGTGGAAATTTTTGTTTCAAAAGTATGAATCTAGGTATGTTTGATAGATTCTATCCTAGCTTGAAAACTAGGGTATTAATAGATGAAAGAAGATTTGATATGAGTAGATTTGATAAGAATAACGAAAAATATGTTATACCTATGCATAGAAAGGATATTTGGACTAATAAGTGTATGAAAGATCCTAGAAAGAAATGTTTGCAGGTTAGCTACCATGATCCTAGTGCGCAGTACAAGAAAGGTTGGGGATCATTTAAAAGAAAGAGAGGATTAACCCTCTGTTACAGTTGCAGAAGACCGGGACATCTTGCTAAGGAATGCCCTGGGAGAAGCCTTAGTTGTCTTTGTTGTAAAGCTATGGACCATGAAGTTTTGGATTGCCCTAGAATGATTGCTAAGGTTGAAAAAATGAACATGAGACAAGAAAACCCTAAGGCAGATCCAAAAAGTAAGATTATGACAGAATCCCGGGAAGAATCAGAGAAAGTATTGCTACAAATAAGAGAAACCATGAATGCTCACCGACATGTCAACTTATCAGAGATATTCACAGAAAAATAATGCCTTGAAGCAAGAATAGGAGACTTCGACGTTGAATGTGTTCTGGATAAGGAAACACAGGTGAATATTATGATAGAAAGAACTTGGGAACTTTTAGGAAATCCTACTATGATTCTCTCATTGGGAGGAATAGGATTATTCAGAGGAAAATTGATAACCCTCTATGGGAGACTTACCAAGCTACCTATGATTGTCAATGGAACTTCGACAGAGGAAGATTTTGAGATTATTAAATTTCAAATTCATTTGCCAGAGAATCCACAGTTGGTGTCATTTTGTCATCGACGTTTCGAATCCGGATCGGGATTCATCATCAGGACTAAACGTCGATGAAAAAATGACACCAACTGTGGATTCTCCGACAAATGAATTTGAAATCCCTCACCACAGAAATCTGAAAACAATAATTATTAAATTTATTGAGAATAGTGCCCCATTTACCATGCTACTAGGAAAACCTTGGATTGAAAGAGATTAGACCAGAAGGAAAGAAGAAGAGGAAGTTTTAGAACAACATAAGCAAGAGTTAAAATAATTCATGACTAGAAGGATCACACACTTGATTGAAGAACAAGAGAATAAATCAAAGCTATTTAACACTAGAAACCCAGATGTCGAAGTTGCAAGAACACTAGAAGAACCACTGAATATTGAAGTACCTATTCCAGATGAAGAAGAAGGGTCACCCTTGAATCTTAGGAAAGAATCTCAACAACGCGAAGTAACTATGCCAAAAGAAGCTAATATCAGAATGGAAAAAGGCACACCGAGACGAAACTCACTGGGAAGAATGCTAGAAAGATAAGTAAAAAGAGAGCTAAGATCGACAAGTTGCAAAAGGGTCTAGAGGGGACCTCGCAGAAGGAAAAATTGCAAAATTGGAACTTCGCTGGGATATCAGAACAACGACGCATGGAACTTCGTCATAGCGAAGCAATATAGCCGTTGGGGCCATTATAACCGTTAGACCAATGCACTGAATGGATAGAAAGACATTTATGGACAAGACAACGCACCATCCGACCGTTGGGACCACGCCATAACGAACATAACTGAGTTAATGAAGGCTTCATACCCATTGCTGAGTTACCTATTTATCCCATTGTGCCACGTACTGAGAACAATTTTTCCAACTAAGAATTTGAGCCCACAGACTAAGTTGATTTTATGTAGTGATCATCACAATCTTGCTATCTATCCTATTACAGTGTCTAAGTTATTCCTTGAACACGAGATTTTTAACCCCGAGCGTGTATGTCGGACGAGTTGAGCGATGCCGAGAAAATTGTTGAAGAATTTTTGATCGACCTCATGACTGAGAGATTCATGTTAATTTCTATAGGTATACAAGCATCATCGACAAGGGGACTGCCAGCCTCTCCATCCACTTCTCGCGGAGCCGGACCATCCCGACCATCTGAGGAAAAGCGAACCAAGCATAGGGATGATCTGGGGAATGCTAAATTGATCCCGACCATCTTACCCACCTATCTACCACCTCTGAGTGATGCAATAAATAGAGACAATGTGCCCAGATATTGTGAATACAATTTGGTCACTGCGTACCTCCCGAAGGGGATACACGCAGTTCGAGCAGACCAAGATAAGATTGCAGTGTTGAAGTTTAGCGACTTCAACCTAGGAGATCACAAAGTTTACAACATGCTCGCCCCACATAAGTACCTGAATCTAACTAAGGGGAATAATTCAAAGATAACCCCCCTGTCATGGACTATGAACCTCGCGCAGTCCACACTGCTCAACGTCATGAAGATACCTCACTTCGGACGACACCAGGAGGTGAATGCATGTGTTAAGCTACTATTGTCTTGTTACCATGGAGGTTATTTGTGGCTAAACCGTTGTATAACATTGGATCCGATGCTGATCAATTGGATCACGGGGTTGAGTATGAAAGGACCCGATCCACAATAGTTTTACCCTAGAAAAGCCATGGATCGTGCTCTAGCACAACGAATCAAGGACACTTATGGCGATTTCGAGAAGGGAACTTGAGGTTACAAAGTAGCTTCTATTCAGAGTGCCGCAGTGTGCCTCGCTTGTCAGTTGATCACAGAGAATTTAGGACGGAATAACCAACCTAACCAAGTCACCGGTTTTGTATTCGACCTTGCAAGGAAGTGCGCAGAAGGACTTTGGATGAACTGGGAAAAATACCTAGTGAACCAATTAGAACTCGACTGCGGAGAAGCCTAGGACCAAGGGTATGGATTTCATTTCAGTTGGATATTGATCCTGATTGCTTTTATTGCCTAGGAGATGCCAGAAGGTGTGACCTTCCTGGACATTGAGCCTTTCGAACCATTGGCCGTGAAGTTTAGTACACTGTGGTACTCAAACGATATGAATAAATAGTGGCAGTCCAATGCTGTTTTTCATACCTATTACAACCATTTGAAGACAACCATCCAGTCCGAGCCTTGCATCACTCCTTACACTCTACACCGGTTCAGGCCCTTGATGAAGTTCAACGCAGGCTGACATTTTATTTACATCACATCGCACACTGACGAACACAAGCAACAACTCCAATCCTACTATAAGCTAACAAAGGAGGACTTGGAGGATATCACCAAGGACTAGTCGACATACCTCCTCAATCCAACAGACCCTGCAGAGATATCCGACATCCACAACCTAGAAACTGCGGAGGATACACTCGGACCTAGCAGGACAAAGAAAACTGAAGAGGTTCAGGATTTAGACAGTGCATCCGTGAATACTGCTTCCATCTCACCAGAGCAAGGAGGTGATGGTGAAGAGTTGAATGAAAAAGAGGTCAAACAAAAACAAGGTGGCGAGGTTGATCCCATGAAGAAGAGGAAAGTTTCACCTCCGAAACCTTCCTCCCGAAAGAAATCAAAGGCCACCATGACCAAGATGCAGACCATCCTCACCTCTGACGACTCCGACTTCCTCGTAGCAGCCCTAAATGATGCTTTGTTGGAAATAATAGAGAAACAAGAAGCAAAGAAAGAGGATATGTCTGATTGAATTGAGACTGAACTCTGAGGAGTACAACATGCCCTACAGTCCAGCCACGCAGTCTCCACTGCGCCACGGGAACCAGAATTGGGAGATGAGCCAGCTCAACTCCAGCACCTAGCTGATACAGTCGAAGCTTGTCTTCGACGAGCGCAAGAAGAAACAACGCAAGCCACCCAGGCTCTAACACAAGTATTGGGAGTCCTTGTAGAGAAACACAGTGCTGTAGAACGGGAAAAACTTGCTCTCCAAGCGAAGTTTGATGAAGAAAAAGCCCAGCTACAACAAGAAAAGGAACAGTTGCTCACAGAGCAACTCGAAGTAAAGGAAGTGGTCAACAAAGCACTTCGCTCTATGACAGTCGTAGAAGTAAAGACCTAAGAGCGAGTTCCACAACAATTAGCGCAAATTGAAGAAGTGATACAACAATTACAACAACGCATAGCAGATTTGGAGCTATGTGTAGTACCGAAGACCCCACAAGATGTAAGGGACCAAAGAGAAGAAACCGCCAGAAGCACATTTGAATGGCTCAAGGCTCTTACCCTGGAATGTAAGCAACTCACTAATTGCAGTGCCCTGAAATATGAGTGACTCGCTGAGAGTCCAGAATTAAGAGCACTGGAGTCGCAGCTCTAAGAGGCGAAGTACCAAGCCAAAAAGATACAGGCGCATCTGAAGTCCCTGTCAGCTACGGAAAGAATGAAGTGTTCCCAAGAGAAACGCACTGCACAACAAAAAATCCATACTATCCAGAGCTGAGTTATGGAGATAACCCAGAAAATCCAACCTGTGCAAGATAAGGCCTATCAATTATTTATAGAGGTAGAAGGCCAAGGAGCAGAGCTAGACCAGGTTGTCACTATAGCAGAACAACGTCTAGAGGGACCTATCAATGATGTAGTCATCCACAAGTTCGCTGAAAAGGAGGCTATAGTACAGCAGCAGGTCGAAGCAGCTCGAGCCAAGATCGAGGCGTTCGAAGCAGAACTAGTAAGACCAGAGTGACTCGGGACAAGTCACAGGTGAGTGTTGGGGGCCTGTTGGCCCTTGACCAAGTTTTGGGAGATTCTTGGTCAATTTTGACCTATTTTAGGACTTCAACAACCTGTCGAAGATGAAGCGCAAGAAGAAGCAGAGATCGCGGGATCTCGACATCATTTTGGGTCCTTTTTGGGATTTGGGAATATGTAACAGGAATGGGATGTCGGCCCATGGGTTTACCCATGTTTAGGCCTATTTTGTATGTATAAATAGAAGGCTAGGCAATATAATAAGTAGTGGAATAGTGCACAAGTGTTGTGCAAGTTGGCTAAGTGTGAAGAGTGGGATCTGTGTGATCAAGAAGTGTAAGGCTTCATGCATACTGTGTGAGACTTGCAGATCCAACTGCAAGTCATTGTAAGAGTCTGTGGAGGGATTTGTGATGTAATGCAAGGAAGGAGGATATAGCGAGACGCACAGTGCATGTAGATGACTGATTGAAGCTAATAAAGAAGAAGAGTTGGTGGATGTAGCCCCAGGGTGGGGGTGAACCACATAAATACTGTGTTATTATGCTCNTATGCGATGTTCTAATGTGTTTATGTGCTAAGTGATTTGATATATATACATATATCTGTTTATGTTTTTTTCTTATGATGAATCTGGATGCTAGATCTTACATCTGTGAACTTGCTTAGTGCTTGAATCTGCTAGATCTGATCTAATTCATTTGCTAAGTGCTTATATACCTTAGATCAGGGTGGATGTTGCGATGCTCTGTTTTCTCTGCGGATTAGATATTGGTTAGATAATGATGAACTAACGATGCTAAGTACTCTATTAAGTGTTATAATCACAAATCTGTGTCCCAGCTAAGGTTGCAGACTCCTGAGTCCCACAACCACCGTTGCCTCTACCTCGAGTGAGACTTCATCTGCTTCATAGGTATTGCCTAAAGGGCCGGTAGTTAGGGTTTTGTTGGTGCGATGTTGTAGCGTTGAACCCTGGGTTTGCCCCTATGCCAACAATTCCCCAAGATTGATATGAGGAAATTTGACGATAAAGATAATATAACATGGATATTCTATATGGAGAAATTCTTTGATATACACAAAGTGATAACTTAATAAAAAGGCAACTCTTGCATCCTTGTATTTAGAACTTGATCAATTTGTTTGTACCAATTGACTTGTGAATGGAAAAAATATTCTATTGTCTCTTGGTCCATTTTTAAGAATGAATTGAGAGCACATTATGGGGATATTAAGGACAAAACATGCTTTAGTCAATTGATAAATATCCAATAAAGAGGACCAATTTTAGGGAACATTCAATAATTCCAAAATATGAGTCTTAATGTAAAGAACATTCCAAAGGATAATTTATTAGATCTATTTATGGGCACTTTAAAGGAGAGAATTCAACATGAGGAGTGTCTCTTGAAACCTAAATCCCCTGAGCATGATTTCAATGTGTCAAGGAAAGTTGAAAGTAAAAATATGTCTACTAGAAGGGTGGCCACTAATAACTATAGAGAGCACCATGTCCACTCTCCTAACCTCACTCAACCTACAAAGTTGACACCTTAGAAAATGGATGAAAGAAGAGCAAAGGGACTATGTTTCAATTGTGCCAACAAGTATAGTACATAGCATAAATGTGATGACAACAAATTATTATTTATATATCGTGAAGAGGAAGAAGATTAAGAATTGGAGCCATCACAATATCTAGAATTGGAAGAGAGTACTCCAATAATATATTGTCATGCATTGGATGGAATCAACACTCCTCAATCTCTCAAGATAGAAGGATATATAAAAAATAAAAGCCTAACATCATTGATTTATTTTTCTAGTACCGTAACTTCATTAACTAGAAATCATCCAAACTTCTCAATTTCGTTATATATCTAGCACCAGAGTTTCAAGTAATGATTGAATATGAAAGCACCATAAATTGTTTATGGAAGTGCCATAATATTAAGCTTATTATGGGGGAACATTTATTGGATCGTACAAGGATTGCAATCCAAATGGGTGGTTATAATGTTGTATTAAGGGTCCATTGGCTCTCAATTTTTAAGAAATTTTCATGAGATTTTCCTTGGAAGGAAAGGAAATTGAGCTTAGAGGTATCCAAGGGAAACCCTCTAAATAAGCTCTAACAACACGAAAAAATTGCTAAACAAAGGACACCATGGTGTAATCGCATAACTGTGCTCACTAGATGTTCAAATATCTAAACCCTCTACTTCTGTGGATCTCCAAAATGTTATTAACAATCATTCCAAGGTATTTTGATAGATGCCTAAGTGTCTTCCACATGGTCGAGATCATGATCATGCTATTCATTTACAACTAGGAAGTGTACCACCTAACATTAGGCCTTATAGGTACCCATATGCACAAAAGAGTGAGATTGAGCATATGGTTCAAGAAATGTTAGTGGATGGGATCATTCAACCTAGGCAAAGGGCTTTCTCTTCACCAATGGTGATGGTTTAAAAAAATGAAGGTTCATGGTGTATGTGTCTAGATTATAGAGAGCTCAACGAAATGACCATTAAAGATAAGTTTCCTATTCTTGACTATTGCATTTAAATAGCAATGATGACTCCTTTTATATAGAAAAAGTGTATGAGCCTACATATTCTATAAATGACCTTGTCCCATACACTAAGTGAGGTGGTGCGGACAAAACTTTGCACATGACCTTGTCTCTGCAACCTTTTTTCTTTGATTGTTCATCTAAAAGAGTGAAGTAGAGGCATGATTTTGATAATCTTGATGAAGAAGGAAATCCATTCTTTGAGTCGAGTCAAGACAACAATAAGATTAACTTTATCCATGACTCTCATTATGTTGATTAAATTGAAGTATGAAAAAAGAAGGGAATCCGTTCCTTGGATGCAAGTCTAGACAAGAATAAAATCAACTTTATCCATCCACGACTTTCATTATGTTTAATTATTATATTGATAAAATTGAAATATGGAAAAAAAAAATTAAATCAAGTTAATTGACACAATAAGATTAACATTATCCAAATTTTTTATTATATCTAATTATTATGTTTCTCAAATTAAAATATTAATATTAATAATAGTAATAATAATAAATACAATATACATAATCCTAATCCACATTAAAGAGACTTAAAAATAAATAACCTCTCTACCATTACAAGAAGAAACCAAATTATAATTAACCCTTTCAATACATATGAAAAGTAAAACATTAAATATCCAACTAGGAATAATTATAACTTTTCATAATGATAATAAATTTTAAATTTTAACTATTCCACTTTTATAATAATATTTAAGTAAGAAACATTTCATTCAATTCAAATCAAATCAAATTCTATTTGAACTTTATATATGTTGTAGGATAAAGATTTTACAAAACGAAGATTTTTTGGGGGAATTTGCTCGAAATCTAGTGAGAAATTTTTGGATTCGTAGATTTAAGTGATTATTTCTGTAAAATCCAAGTGTCTTGGTAGTTTTTCAGCATGTTGAATCCATTTCCGCATTCAAAAACGGATTCTGAGCAACAAAAAACATTGATTCGTGTAAATTTCTATCGTCGAATTCCGATGAAAAAAACCATTTTGTAGAACAACTAACCAACACCCTTTATATATTGCATAGTGTATTCTCCTATATGTAACAAATATGATGTGATGTGAAAGTACTTTTTTAATATCATGTGAGCATCCTTATAATGATAAGGAAACTTTCAAATTTACTAGCTATGTACAATTGTTTTCGTCTTTGATGTAAAGAAAATTTTAAATTGCTTTGAAATTGATTAATTTTATAAATTTTAAATTTGTGTGTAATTTTTTTTACTAAGTGAAAAAAGTAAAAAGGTGTTTTATTTTTAATTTTTTAATTTGAAAAAAGAATTAATGTCCAACTTTAGATAAAGTGGATAAAAAGTGAGATTAGAATTTTAAGATGCCAACTACTGAAGTATGTTTAGTCATTAATAACATATGAATCAATCATGAATTGAATAAAAAATAAGGGTGAAAAAACCAACCTACAACCATTCTCATGTATAAAGTTCAAGATAATAACCAAAACAAACCTAAATGAGAACATAACTAAAATGTCAAATTGATTAATCTTGCTTTTAAATTGATTAATTTTTTCTAAGTGAAAAGTTGTTTTATTTATTTTTAATTTAAAAAAGGATTAATATTCAACTTTGTAGAAATTGGATAAAAAATAAGATCCGATCTTTGAGATTCCAAATACTCAAATGAGTTTAGTCATTGGTGATACATCAATCAATCACAAATTGAGTAAAAAATAAGGGTGAAAAACCAACAAGGAAAACCAATCTCGTCTATAAAGCCTATGATAATAATCAAAACAAATCTGAATGAAAAGGGAACTAAAAAACCAAATTGATTAATCTTCCTTTCAAATTGATAAATGTTATGCATAATTTTTTTTACCAAGTGAAAAAGTTTTATTTTATATTTCAATTTAAAAAATGATTAACGTCCAACTTTGCACAAAGTGAATAAAAAATAAGATATGATCCTTGAGATCCCAAAAACTCAAGTGAGTTTAGTCATTAGTGGCACACCAATGAGTTGAGTCAAAGATAAGAGTTAAACAAGTAACATGGGCAACTAATATCGTCTATAAATCTCAAGACAATAACCAAGACGAACCTGGATGAGAAGGTAACTAAAAATCCAATAAGGAGAAAAAGAGTCTCCCCATTATCTCAAAAGAAATATATCTTCAAAGATGATGAGATATTAAGAAGCCAAGACCTCATATCTTGGGGAAAACACCAATGCCTCCCAATAGTGAAGATTTAACTTACCTAGCTTTGCCCCTTCGAGTGGCACTCCAGGTCTGTGAACTAACTGGAGAGGAGGAAGGGCTTGCTGAAGACACGAGATCCATAGAAAAACCCTTAATTGATAGAGAGAGAATCAAACCACCATCACTTGAATAAGCCAAACCACCTTGCAAATATGAAGCAATCTTCACTAGATTAGGAGGTGCACAAATCTGCATTGAACTGAGCACTTTTCCCTCACAACAACTAGTGCTTACTTCTCAAAGAAAAGAGTCACATAATGACATAGAGACCATAGAGAAAGCATGGACCTCTGCAATAATTTGCGATAAATCCCTTAAAAAATCATAATAGGGGGATTCAATGCTAAGATGAATCACATCAACCCTAATTGTGTCGATAGATTTCAATGCCACACACTAAACATGAAAACCATTAAAAAGGGCCCGAGAATGAGAAACCCTAGTTCTCTACACCAAATCACTGCTACCAAAGATCCCTTCCAACGACCCTAGTTTCATCACCTATTTCTTTATTGTAATACCCCTATGAGAGTGAGCATGATGAGTAAACACATTGTAAGTTTGGTAAGTGATATACCATTCAGTTAATTTGTAATTAATATAAATAATAATAACATAATAAATAGGTGCACTTGGGGTTATAATTCCATAGGAGCACCATGGGGGCAATGAACTAATGAGAGGGAAAGTAGGGTAGTCAAATAAATATCTTTTTGTTGGTTGGCAAGTGTCCTTATCCCAAGCCTCATTATTATTATCTTGTGTGCTTTATATGTTATTTTCCCAAGCTTATGGGTAATTCATTGTGCAAGATTGGTCTCCATGCAAGCTTTTGGGAAGGAAATATTTGGGGAAAATAATTCTTTCATTTGTTCTCTCATGTTTGAGTTGTTGTGTA
>SNQJ01S0147487.1:0-18381 GCA_010110895.2 Picea sitchensis
CTCACAAACTTTGCTATCAACCCCTTTATTTCTCATCGTCCTGTCTTATGTGCTAAACGGGTTTCATTTTTTTTTTTTTATACAAAAAAAAATCGAAAATTAGTATTCCATGCGATAATTCAATTTGATTACATAAAATAATAAATAAATTATTATGAATTATTTTATTTAGTTTAAAAATCATTTGTTTTGGTGTGTTTGTTATATGAGCACTAGTGCGTTTTATTATTGAGGGAGCACCTATGCACTTTGTTATTGGGGGAGCATTGGTGCACTTTTTATTGGGGATAGAACCTATGCGCTTTGTTATTGGGGGAGAATCGATGCTTGTGACAAGAACATGAGCACCAATGTGTTATTCCTGTATAGTGTGCACTGCAAACCGCAAAAACATTTTTTTAAAAGAAAAATGACAACAACAAGGTTTGGGATCCAATGCAATGAGTGATCACATTGCAACATATACCAAATGATTCATATACAAGTAAAGAAACCCTATAAAATATCCATTTATTAAAAAAAAATCTACTTGTAAAATATAGAGAGGAAAGCAAAGAGAAACAGCCAAGAAGCTAGGGCTTCCAATACTGAATGTAAATGTGAAACCATTTTATTTTTTTTATAATGCACTACAATTTGTTTGAATCAATCAAGGGAAATATTGAGATGATGAATAGAATAAAATCACATACCTGAAATTTCTCCTCTACAAATTTGTGTGTAAATTTGGCTCTTCAAAAAAATCTACCTACTCCAAAGACTTTTCTTGTAAATTTGTCTTGCACAAATCTCCACTCTAAATTTTGGCAAAAGAATGAAATAGTGATTAGGATTTTCATTTATAAAATCATACATTTTGAAAATATAAAATTCTCTCTCATTTGTTCGTTGTATATTTTGGCGCATTGATTTAGTTTGGTAATTGTTTTTTTATTTTACACTTTAACGACGTGCCCAATAGTAAGTGCACCGGTGCATTTGTTATATGAGCACTAGTATCCTTTGTTATTGGGGGAGAACCAATGTGCTTTGTTACTGGGGGAGCACCAATGTGATTTTTTATCAGGGAGAGCACCAATGTTCTTTGTTATTGGGGGAGGACTGGTGTTGTTAATAGGAACATGTGCACTGATGCACTATTCCTATACAGTGTGCACCACAAACTATAGAAGATTTTTTTTTTAAATAAAAATGGTAGCGACATGGTTTGGGATCCAATGAAATGAGTGATCACATTGTAATAGATACCAAATTCCCCATATACAAGTAAAGAAACCCTACAAAATATGTTTCTTAAACAAAATTCTACTTGTGAAATATAGAGAGGAAATCCAAGAGAAATAACCAAGAAGTCAGGGCTTCCAATTTTGAATGTAACTATGAAACCATTTTTTTATAATGCATTGAAATTTGTTTGAATCAATCAACAAAAAGATTAAGATGATGAATAGAATAAAATCACACACCTAAAATTTCTCCTCTTCAAATTTGTATGTAAATTTAGTTCTTCAAAATAATCTACCCACTCCAAAGAATTTGCGTGTAAATCTATCTTGCACAAATATCCCCTCTAAATTTTGGAAAAAGAATGAAATAATGATTAGTATTTTCATTTATACACATACATTATGGAAATATAAAATTCCCTCCCATTTTTTCCTTGTGTATTTCGACACATTGATTCAGTTTGGTATTTAGTTTTTTTTACCCTTCAACAGTGCACCTGATAGTAAGATGCACCGATGCATTTGTTATATGAGCATTGTTGTGATTTGTTATTGGGGGAGAACCATTGCGATTTATTATTGGGGGAGCACCGATGCACTTTTTTATTAGGAAGAGAATAAATGCACTTTATTATTGGGGGAGCATCGATGTTGTTGACAGGAACACACACATTGGTGCACTATTCATGTACAGTGTGCATCACGAACCGTAGAAGAATATTTTTAAAATAAAATTGAAAGGGAAAAGGTTTGAGATCCAATGCAATGAGTGATCCCATTGCAATAGATACCAAACACCCCATATACAAGTAAAGAAACCCTATAAAAATATTTTTCTTAAAAAAAATCTACTTGTGAAATATAGAGAGGGAAACCAAGAGAGACAACCAGGAAGCTAGGGTTTCCAATAATAAATGTAACTATGAAACCCTTTTGATTTTTATATAATGCACTAAAATATGTTTGAATCAATCAGGGGAAATATTGAGATGATGAATAGACTAAAATCACATACCTGAAATTTCTCCTCTACAAATTTGTATGTAAATTTGGCTCTTCAAAAAACTCTACCCACTCCAAAAAGAATTCTTATAAATATCCCTTGCACAAATATCCCCTCTAAATTTTGGAAAAAGAATGAAATAATGATTATGATTTTCATTTATAAACACATATGTTGGCCCTCGACCAAGTTTTGAGAGATCCTTGGTCAAGTTTGACCATTTTGGACTTTGACAGCCTGTCGAAGGTGGAGCGCAAGACAAAGCAGAGATCGTTGGATCTCGGCCCCTTTTTGGATCCTTTTTGGGATTTGGGAATATGTAACAGGTATGGGAATGTCAGCCCATGGGTTTACCCATGCTTAGTCCTATTTTGTAATATATAAATAGATGTCTAGGCGATGTAAAGAAAAAGGGAAGAGGCATCTATGTGATGTTGTGCTAAGTGCAATTGTGGCTTGTAAATGTTTTGTGCATACTGTGAGAGACTTGCAGAGCTAAGTGAAAGTGGTTGTAGTAGAATGTGAAGGGATTTGTGCTGTAACGCAAGGAAGGAGGATCTAGTGAGGTGCGTATATCTCCTGTCCTATGTGGAGTAAGGCTTTCGTGGCTCTATGCATGTATTTGATTGAAGAAGCTAATAAAGAAGAAGAGTTGGTGCACGTAGCCCCAGAGTGGGGGTGAACCACATATATGTTTTGTTTCTCTGCTTTGTGTGATGTGTTGGTGTACTTATGTGTTATCTGCTAAGTGCTTGACATAGATAGATAGATAGATCTGTTTATACCTTGTGCTTATGATGAATCTGAATGCTAGATCTAACCTCTGTGAACTTGCTTAGTGCTTGAATCTGCTAGATCTGATCTAATTCCTTATGCTAAGTGCTTAGATACATTAGATTTGGGTGAATGTTGTGATGCTCTATTTTATCTACAGAGTAGATATTGGTTAAATATTGATGAAGGTTTACTACTGAGTGCTCTGTTAAATACTAGAATCACAAATCTGTGTCCCAGCTAAGGTTGCAGACATCTGAGTCCTACAACCACCCCTTCCTCTACCTCAGGTGACACTTCATCTACTTCGAAGGTGTTGCTGAAAGGGCCGATAGTTAGGGTTTTGTTGGTGCATTGTTGTAGCATTGAACCCTGGGTTTGCCCCTGTTCCAACAAATGGTTTCGTTGTCGGGACTGAAAGTGTGATTGCTGGGAAGTGAGGAAGAAGAAGCTTTGTGCAAAGATTCGACTTGAAACTGAGAAATCTCTGTGCGTAGATCTGTTTCCCTAGTGCGCAACATTTTGCTTGACTTGTAAAGCTCTGTGCCAAGAAAAGAGGTCAGATTTGAAGAAAAGAGGTAATATCTGCAAGATTTGTGCTCTGATAAAGGTAAGAATAGTGAAAAGTTCTAGATCTGAAATATTTGTGCTCTGTAGAAGTAAGACAAGTGGAAAATTTTGTTTCTAAAGCATGGATCTAGGTATGTTTGATAGATTCTATCCTAGCTCGAAAACTACGGTACTGGTATATGAAAGAAGGTTTGACATGAGTAGATCTAATAAGAATAGTGAAAGATATGTTATACCTATGCATAGAAAAAATATTTGGACTAACAAATGGATGCAGGATTCTAGAAATAATTTTTTGCAGGTTAGCTCCTACGATCCTAGCACGCAGTACAAAAAGGGTTGGGTATCAGTTAAAAGAAAGAGAGGATTAACCCTCTGTTACAGTTGCAGAAAACCAGGACATCTTGCTAAGGAATGCCTTGGGAGAATACCTAGTTGTCTTTGTTGTAAAGCTATGGACCATGAAGTATTGGATTTCCCTAGAATGATTGCTAAAGTTGAAAGAATGAATCTAAACCAAGAAAACCCTAAGGCAGATACATAAACTAATATTATGGAAGAATCCCAGAAAGAATCAGAGAAAGTATTGTTACAGATGAGAAAACCCCTAAATGACCACCGACATGTCAGATTATCAGAGATCTTCAAAGAAAAAGAATGCATTGAAGCAAGATTAGGAGACTTCGATGTTGACTATGTTTTGGATGAGGAAACATAGGTGAATTTTATGATAGAAAGAACCTGGGAACTTTCGCTCAGATACCTATGAATGTCAATGGAAATTCGACAGAAGAAGATTTTGAGATCATTAAATTTATTGAGGACAACGCTCCATTTACCATGTTACTAGGAAGACCTTGGATTGAAAGAGATCAAGCTAGAAGGAAGGAAGAAGAAGAAGTCTTAGAGTAGAAGAAGCAAGAGTTAAAATATTTTATAACTAAAAGGATCGCAAACTTGATTGAAGAAAAGGAGAACAGATCACAACTATTTAACAACAACGACATAGATATCAAAGTTCCAAGAACACTAGAGGACCCGCAGAAGACTGAAATACCTATCCCAGATAAAAAACAAGTATTACCCTTGAATCCTAGGAATAATCTCAACAACACAAAGTCACTATGTCAAAAGAATATAAGAATCAGAATACTGAGACAAAGCTCACTATAAAGAAGGCTATAAAACTAAGTAAGAAGAGAGCTAAGATCGAAAATTTGCAGAAAGATCCAGAAGGAACCTCGCAGAAGGAAAATTTGCAGAATTGGAGCTTTGTCGGGATATCAGCACAACGACACATGGAACTTTTCCATGGCGAAGCAATATAGATGCTGAGGACATTATAACCATTAGACCAACACTCTGAACAGGTAGAAAGGAATTTATGACCAGAGAGCTCACCATCAGACCGTTGGGACCGCACCATAATGAACAGAACATAGTTCAGGAAGGATTCATACCCGTTGCAAGCAACCCATTGTCGAGTTACATATTTATCCCGTCGCACCATGCACTGAGAACACTTTTGCTAACCAAGAAATTGAGCCCATAGACTAAGTTGATCTTGCATAGTGATCATCACATTGTTTCCATCTATTCCATTGCAGTGTCTAAGTTAATATGAACCCGATCTAGTTAATCTCGAGCGTGTATGTCCGAGGAGCTCAACACAGTCGAAGAATCTGTGACAGAAGTACTCCTCGACCTGATGACTGAAAGATTCATGTATGAGAGAGGATTATCTGTAGGTGTACAGGCTTCATCCACAAGAACAGTGCAATCATATTCGTCGACTTCTCATGGAGATGGACCATCCTAGCCATCAAATGAAAAGTGAACCAAGCACAGGGATGATCTCGCAAATGCCAAATTGATCCTGACTATATTACCGACCTACATACCACCTCTGAGTGGTGCAATAAATCGAGATAGTGTGCCCAGAGATTTCGAGTACACCTTGGTCACTACGAACCTACTAAAGGGGATCCACGTAGTTCGAGTAGACCAAGACAAGATTGCAGCGTTGAAGTTCACCGACTTCAACCTCGACGACCGAAAAGTATATAACATGCTTGCCCCACATAAGTACCTGACCAGAATGAAGGGGAAGAATTCAAATATAATCCCCTAGATGTGGACCCATAACCTCGTGCAACCCACCGTGCTGAACGTCATGAAGATCCCACACTTCGAAAGACACCAGGAGGTGAATGCATGTGTCAAGCTGCTACTTTCTTATTACCATGGCGGCTATTTGTGGCTAGACTGTCGTATCACATTTGATCCGACGCTAATCAATCGGATCACAGGGTTGACTATGCAGGGACCTGATCCATAGGATTTTTATCCATGAAAAGCCATGGATCGCGCTCTAGCACAGAGGATCAAGGACACCTACGACGATGTCGAGAAGGGGACATGAGGCTACAAGGTAGCTTCTATCCAGAGTGGCGCAGTGCACCTTTCCTGTCAGTTGATTGCATGGAAGTTAGTAAGAAAGAACCGACCTACCCAAGTCATCGAATTCGTAGTCGACCTTGCATGGAAGTGCGCGGAAGGCCTACAGATGAACTGGGCGAAGTACCTGGTGAATCAGTTGGAACTAGCCTGCAGAGAAGCACAAGATCAAGGTTATGAATTCCATTTTAGTTGGATTTTGATCCTTATCGCATTCATCGCCTAGGAGATGCTGGAAGGTGCGACCTTCCCCGACATCGATCCATTTGAGCCACTGGACACGAAGTTCAATACACTTCGGTATTCCAACAATATGAACAAACAATGGTAGTCAAATGTTGTTTTTAATACCTACTACGATCAACTGAAGAGATCCATCCATTCAGAGCCTCGCATGACTCTGAACACTCTACACTGGTTTCGACCTTTGATGAAGTTCACCGCAGATTGACATTTCATTTACATTACAGTGTGCATTGATGAACATAAGCAACAACTTCAGTAATACTACAAGCTGACGGAGGAGGACTTGGAGGATATTATTAAGGAATGGTTCGTTGACCTCCTTATCCCCGCTAACCCCGCAGAGATATCCGACATCGACAGCCCAAAAAATGTGCAGGATACACCCGGACCTAGTAGGACAAAGAATACCGAAGAGGTCCAAGGATTAGACAGTGCATCCGTGAAGACTTCTTCCATATCACCAGAGCAAGGAGGTGATGGCAAAGAGTTATATGACAAAGAATTTGAACAAAAGCAAGGAGACGAGGTTGATCCCCTGAAGAAGAGGAAGGTTTCACCTCTGAAACCTTCTTTCCAGAAGAAATCGAAAGCCTTCATGACCAAGATGTAGACTGTCCTCACCTCTGACGACTTCAACTTCCTCACAACAACCCTGAATGATGCTTCACTGGAAATAACAGAAAAACAAGAGGCCAAGCAGGAATCAATGTATGATAGCATTGAAATCAAACTTCGAGGGGTACAGTAGGCACTATAGTCCAGCCGCGCAGTATCCACTGTGCCTCTGCCATTGGGAACACCAAAGCTGGGAGACGAGCCAACCCAAATCCACCGATTAGCTGATACAGTCGAAGCTCGCCTTTGCCAAGCACAAGAGGAAACAGAACAAGCCACCCAGGCTTTGACGCAAGTACAAGGAGTACTTGTAGAACAATGCTGAGCTACAGAACATGAAAATATTTCCCTCCAAGCGAAGTTCGACGAAGAAGAAGCACATATACAGCAAGGAAAGGAACAGTTTCTCGTCGAGCAAATCGAAGTAAAGGAAGCAGTCAATAGAGTACTTCGCTCTGTGACAGTCGTAGAAATAAAGGCAGAATATCGAGTTACACAGCAAGTACAATAGCTTGAAGAAGTGATCTAGCAACTACAACAATGCATCACAGACTTAGAACTAAGTGCAATGCTTGAGACCCTAAAGGATGTGAAGGACCAAAGAGAAGCAACTGCCAAGAGTGCATTTGAGAGACTAAAGGCCCTCACTATGGAATAAAATCAACTGAGTGATTGCAGTGCCCTGACATACGAATGATTCGCTGAGAGTCTAGAATTAAGAGCACTGGAGTCGCAGCTCTAAGAGGCGAAGTATCAAGCCGAAACGATACAGGCACAATTGAATCTCTTGTTAGCTGTGGAAAGAATGAAGAGATGTCAAGAGAAACACACCGCCTAGCAACAACTTCACGCTATTCAGAGCAGAGTTATGGAAGTAACTCAGAGACTCCAACTCATACAAGATAAGGTCTACCAATTGTTCACAGAAGTTGAAGGCTGAGGAGAAGAACTAGAGCAGGTTGTTAATGCAGTTGAACAATGCTTGGAAGGACCTATGAATGATGTAGTCATCCAATATTTTGTTGAACAAGAGGTCATAGCACAACAACAAGTTGAAGCAGCTCGAGCCAAGATCGAGGCTTTCAAAGCAGAACTTCCTACATCAGAGTGACTCGGGATGGGTCACAAGTGAGTGTTGGGGGCCTGTTGACCATTGACCAAGTTTTGAGAGATCCGTGGTCAAGTTTGACCATTTTGGACTTCAACAGCCTGTCGAAGGTGGAGCGCAAGATGAAGCAGAGATTGCAATATATCGACCCCTTTTTGGGTCCTTTTTGGGATTTGGGAATATGTAACGGGTATGGGAATGTTGGCCCATGGGTTTACCCATGCTTAGGCCTATTTTGTAATATATAAATAGATGTCTAGGTGATGTAAGGAAATAGGGAAGAGGAATCTATGTGATGTTGTGCTAAGTGAAAGTGTGGCTTGTAAATGCTTTGTGCATACTATGAGAGACTTGCAGAGCTAAGTGCAAGTGGTTGTAACAGACTGTGAACAGTTTTGTGTTGTAATGCAAGGNGATGTTGTGCTAAGTGCAAGTGTGGCTTGTAAATGCTTTGTGCATACTGTGAGAGACTTGTAGAGCTACGTGCAAGTGGTTGTAAAAGACTGTGAAGGGATTTGTGATGTAACGCAAGGTGCAAAGATCTCATGTCCTATGCAGAGTAAGGATTTCGTGGCTCTGTGCATGTATCTAATTGAAGAAGCTAATAAAGAAGAAGAGTTGGTGGACGTAGCCCCAGGGTGGGGGTGAACCACGTATATGTTGTGTTTCTCTGCTTTGTGCGATGTGTTGATGTACTTATGTGTTATATTCTAAGTTCTTGACACAGATAGATAGATATATCTGTTTATACTTTGTGCTTATGGTGGATGCTAGATCTGACCTTTGTGAACTTGCTTAGTGCTTGAATCTGCTAGATCTGATCTAATTCCTTATGCTAAGTTCTTAGATACATTAGATCTGGGTGAATGATGCGATGCTATGTTTTATCTGCGGAGTAGATATTGGTTAAATATTGATGAAGGTTTACTGCTGAGTGCTCTATTAAATACTAGAATCACAGATCTGTGTCCCAGCTAAGGTTGCATACATCTGAGTCCTGTAACCACCCCTTCCTCTACCTCGAGTGAGACTTCATCTTCTTCGCAGGTGTTACCGAAAGGGTTGGTAGTTAGGGCTTCGTTGGTGTGCTACTGTAGCATTGAACCATGCGTCTGCCCCTGTGCCAACAACATACATTTTAAAAATATAAATTCCCGCTTATTTTTTTGTTGTATATTTCAGTGCATTGATTCATTTTGGTAATTTTTTTTTTACCCTTTAATGATGTGCCCGATAGTAAGATGCACCAATACATTTGTTATATGAGCACTAACGCTTTTTGTTATTGGGGGAGCACTAGTGCGCTTTTTTATTGGGCAAAGCACCAATGAACTTTGTTATTGGGGGAGCACTGGTGCGCTTTGTTATTGAGGGACCACCAGTGTACTTTATTATTTGGGAGCATCGACAATATTTTAGTATTTTTTATTAATAGCAATTAACGGTGCACTTTGTTTGTTAAGAATCGGGGAATTATGTTTTGAAGCTCTGGTGAAATTTTTTATCGGGGGAGTATCGATGTGTTTTGTTATTGGGGGAGAACCAGTCTGTTTTTTTTATCAAGGAGAACCGACAATATTTTATTATTTTATATTAATAGTGGTTATCGGTGCGATTTTTTTGTTAAGCATTTGTGCGCATGTCAACGTAGTGCACTAGTGCGCATGGTCAACTTAGGAACATTGATGTTAAAACCTCCACAAAAACCTCCGCTATAAACATATAAGGGATAATTTTTCGGGAGCGGGGTTCTGTAAAAACATCTTTTAGAGGGTGTTCTCCTTGTAGTCACATGGTAAAGTCCTATAGGAAGGGACACATTTTCATAGGGGGGGTGGGGGTTCTATAAAAACCTCCGCTAGAAAGTGTTCTCCTTGTAGTGACATGGTAAATACCTATAGGAAGGGATAAATTTTTCATAGGGGGGGTGGGTGTTCCATAAAAATATTTGCTAGAAGGTGTTCTCCTTGTAGTGACATGGTCAAGTCGTCTTAGGTACACTAATATTAAAACCTCCACAAAATCCCATGCCTTCCCACCTCTTCTAAACACCTCCGCTATAAACATATAAGGGATATATTTTTCGGGTGAGGGGGGTTTCATAAAAGTCTCTGCTAGAAGGTGTTCTCCTTGTAGTGACATGGTCAAGTCCCATAGGAAGGGGTGAGACTGTTGATTTTATGGTAGATGTGGGAGGTATTAACCTCCATGTATAACCTTTTGCTAGAATAGAATATTCCAAAAGTAAGAGAAACCCTAAAAAGATGTGTAAAAATCCTAGAAGACAAGTCGACCTAGCAGAATAAATAACATTAAAATATAATTACTAGAAAGTCAGGTCATCCCAACCACAAAAGTCACTGGACAAATTAATATAAATAGAGGACATTTTAGTTCATTTCTACACCCAGTCAGAGTACAATTCTTATGAAGAGTTTGATTTGCAGCTGCAACTACAACTGGAAGGAGGAATAAGGGTGTATGGTCATCTCTTGGTCTTGGTCTCTCTCTAGCGCCATCAAGTGATATTATTGGTGATTCTCTTGGTGATATTCTTGGTGATATTTATTAGTGGTATTCTTGGTAAGTGCAACTGCAACTGCAGCCGCTGCAACTGCAACTGCAGCTGCTGCAATTGCAACTGCAGCTGTTGCAGCTGAGTATTATTCTAGTTCTATGGCTTTGGGACTTTCTGTTTGGTGAGATATATTTGGAGAAAGATGCGCTCTCTTGGTTATATGCGGGGTCTAGTGATTCTTCTAGAATCATTCTATCTAGAAAAGGTTATGGTGCTCGAGGGTGGCTGCATTGCTATGGTTGGGTGACAATAGTGATATTGTCTATGGTAAAATGAGCACATCGAATATTTTAACAGGTTATGGGCCCACACCACCTTCAGGACAGTCTAACCATTGGAAGGTAACGTGGAAGTTCTTTGTTAAGCTCACTGTGGCACCAGTTGCAACAACATTTAGGGTGTCTGATTATGTAGCTGTAACAAACCCTAACCTAACCTTCTAGGCACTTCAAGTGAGAAGTTTGGCATAATTCCTAGACACCTAGTGCGCTTTATCCTAGAGCAATTGTTGGTACTCTGAGCAAGCAAAAATGCCAAGTTTGAGTTTTTGGTCAAAGTCAAAGTCAAAGGTTAACTTTTGGTCAAAATTGATTTTGTGGTCAAATTTGAAATTTTAGGATTTCTATCTTTTTCTGATCATTGAACCTTTTTTATTCAGTTTATAACCTCTTCTTGTCAAGATGATGTCTATTTTCAGATTAGAAGACAAGCTCAATGATGCTGCAAATTTCAAAGGTATGCACTTGTATATGCTTTTCATGTTATATAATCCAACAAAAGTGTGTGTGTGTGTTTTGCATGGAATGTACAAGATACCTTGTCCAATCATGATCTTGGATTCAGTACATTCAAAGAAATAAACATTTGAGTCTCCAGGTTCCAGGTTTGATTGATCAAATTGTTAAGATTTGCACATATCAAGTTTGATAGTTTCTATAGTTGTGACAAAAAATCTTGGAAAGGTTATATTATTGCTAGGTATACTTGGTTGCATGTAAGTACTATTGATATAGATGCTTGTTGAGCTTGTTTGCAAAATGAACTAACATTTCCTCTAGGAGATATTTCTTGTTCTCGTGCAGGTCACCTTGTTAATTCTATGATCCTTGTTATCTTAGATATGTTCTTATGAAAATGTTATTGGAAATAGTTTTTCTCTTGTTGTTCTTATTCTGGGAAGATCACAGGCGATAGCTCTGAGAAGGAGCTATAGTGACAGTTGCAAACATGGAGCAGATGACTCTATCAAGTGGTAAGGAAGGTGATCTCACTAAGTACCAATTCTAATGGAAGTGTGTAAGGAAAAGGGCTTTTTGTACATCATTCACTCAGATGTGTGTGGACCAATGTCTAAGTGGAAGATAAAAGATCTTGAGATTTGATAATGGATGAAAATACACCTCCAAGAAGATCGTTTCCTTTTATGAAGCACCCAGGATTAGGAGGGAGCTAATTGTCCCACATAATGCTCAACAGAATGGTGTGGAAGAAAGAAAGAACTGATCCATTGAATAATTTGTTAAGGAAATGATGGATGACCATAATATATCCATGTTTCTATGGGGAGAAGCAGTTATGGAAGTCGTATATGTTTCGAATGGAATTTCTCATAGTATATTGTAGAACATGACTCAAGAAGAATATTTCTCCATAAAGAAGCCAAGTGTTGAACACTTGAGGATCCTTTGTTGTCAGTCAAGTAGAAAGAATGGAAGGAATCTATGATGGAAGAATACCAATCCATCATGACATATGGGAAATTGTTCCTAGACCTAAAGGAAAGTCTGTAGTAACTTCAAAATGGATTTACAAGATACAACATGCAGAGGATGGAAGTATTGATAAATACAAGGAAATATTTGTGGCTAGAGGGTTCTCCCAGCAGGAGGGAGAAGACTATGATTAGACGTTTGCTCCATTTTCCATATATACCTCTATCATATTGTTTCCAACATCTATGGGTCGGATTTTACATCAGATGGATGTAAAGAACATTTTTTCTCAATGGATTAATTAAGGAATAAATATACATAGAGAAACCTCAAGGTTTTGAGGTACGCCCGAGAGAAACCCATGTATGCAGATTAAAGAAGGCCTTGTATGGACTCAAGAAATATCCAAGAGATTGGTGTAGAACCTATCATTATTCAGTGTAAGAGGGAGCTAGCCTATGAATTCGATATAAAGGCTCTTGGCCTCATGCATTATTATTTGGGACTAGAAATATAGCATAAGCATGGTTAAATATTCCTGTGGAAAGGGAAGTATGTTGTAAATATCCTTCATAAGTTTGGGATGATGGATTTCAAATACATGGAAACTCACATGGAGACTGATATGAGGAAGTTGAGAGACTCTGATTCTGATCCTGTAGACTCATCCATGTACCGATAGTTGATTGGCTCATTGATGTATTTGTTGTGAACACGTTGAGCCAGTTCCAGGTGGAACCTAGACATGAGGATTGGATAGTTGCAAAGCATATCTTGAGATATCTTAGTGGCATGATAACCTATGGTTTGAGATATGCCTAAAAAAGTGAAGTACCACTACATGGATTTACTGATTTATATTGGGCAGGAAGTCTAGAAGATAGAAAGAGCACTTCTGGTATGTATTTCAGTTTGGGATCTTCTATGACATCATGGGCTAGCAGAAAACATAAGTATGTTGAACTCAACACTATAGAAGCAGAGTATATTGTAGCTTGTGATTCTTGTACGAAAGTAGTGTGGCTCGGTAAGATGGTTTCTTGACTGTTTGATCAAGTGATGGATTCGACCATGATATATTGTGATAACCAAAGCTGTGTGAAGCTCTCAGAGAACCTGATGTTCTAGGACAGGTCGAAACACATTGATATCAAGTAGTATTTTTTTCGTGATAAATTCCAGATGGGAGAAGAGGTTCTCCAATATATCTCCACTGATGAGCAGACAACAAACATTTTGACTAAGCCTCTGTCCAAGATAAATTTTTCATACTTGAGGGACAAGCTAGGGCTCGTGGATATTGCTCCCTTGGTTGAAAGGGAGGAGATGACTTCCTCGGTTGGGAAGGAGCTCTGATATGTGGCATCATGGACTGACAATGAGTTGCGGATCTATATCATTCTAGTACATCTTAGAGATGGTCATACATCTTAGAGATGATGCTTTCATCATGCTATTTATGATCATGCTAGTACAACTTAGATATGATACAGATGGTTGGAGTTGTGGATGATACAATGGCTTGAGGTGCATCATGCTAGTACATATTAGAGGTGGACATACAACTTAGAAATGATGTATTGACATCATTCTTGTTATGTTCATGCTAGTACAACTTAGATACGATGTTGGTGAACCACATCATGCTAGATATGGACATGCTAGTACAACTTAGAGATGGGCATACAACTTAGATATGATGTATTGACATCGTGCTAGATATGTCCATGCTAGTACAACTTAGAGATGATCATACAACTTAGAGATGATGCAGGGGGCTCGTGTCATGCTAGATATGATCATGCGAGTACAACTTATATGTGGCATATAACTTAGATGTTATGCATTGGCATCATGCTAGATATGTCATGCTAGTACGACTTAGAGATGATCATACAACTTAGAGATGGCACAGTGAGGCACTAATCTACATCCTGAGAGTATAGCTTAGATATGGCATACAACTTAGATATGATAAATTGGAATCATGCTATATATTCCATCCTAGTATGGCTTACAAATGATCTAGATGTTACTGGAGATCATGCCGGTACAAATTAGATATGACACAGTGAGGCACTGATCTACATCATGCGAGTATAGCTTAGATATGGCATAAAACTTAGATATGATAAATTGGAATCATGCTATATAATCTATGCTAGTATGGCATACAAATGATGTAGATGATACTGCAAATCATGCCAGTACAACTTAGATATGATGAATTTGCATTATGCTAGTACGACTTAGAGGTGATTTAGTTGTTGACATTGTTGATGCAGGATGATATCTGATGATATGATTTTATTGTTGTGGGGAAAATATGTCTCTGGACAATAGTTGTATGCTACTGTGGTGGATGTGCTCCACTAGTAGTGATTGTATGCCATTGGTTAGTAGTTGTGTGCTACTAGGAGTGGTTGTGTACCATTGGATAGTAGTTGTGTACTACTATGGATCAACATTGTTGTGATCTATTGGATGGAATTGTAGTAAATGTGTACTACTATTGGATTTCCATGGAGATTATCAGTAGTGTTGAAGGTATTTCCTAGGCTAGTGTGCCAACCAGTAGTGTTGGAGGTGATTGCCAACTAGATGGATACTGATATGATGCAGAGGCATTGATCTACATCATGCGAGTACAACTTAGAGATGGTGCATTGACACCATGATAGTACGACTTAGAGATGATGTAGATGGTACTCCACATCATGATAGATATGACCATGTTAGTACAACTTAGATATAATGCAGAGAATCATTCTAGTACAACTTAGATATGATCATAAATATTAGAGATATGTAGTGGAGAGGATGGTTCTTGGAGCCATTGAGGACATTCAACATCTGTTGGGACAGTCATTCTTATAGGACGTATTTCCATATTAAAAGAATGGTCCTTGTATCACTATCTTGAGTGAGTGACTTATTCAACATCATGCCTGATTACTCAGATGGAGTATGGCCTTGAGCGATGATGCAGTTGATGCTATCAGATGATACTGATAGTGGTGATTTTTCTTGTGAGTTTATCTACGTGATCATGAGATAGCCTGTGTGGCTAGGATGTTGCTACAGACATAATGGTATGTTTGTGATCAATACCATTACTGTTAATACCTCCCTAGCTAGAAGGGAGTTTTGATGTTACGGTAGTTGCATTAGGTATTAACCTCCATGTATAACCTTTGGCTAGAATAGAATATTTCAGAAGCAATAGAAACCCTAAACAGATGTGTAAAAATCCTAGAAGACAAGTCGGCCTAGAAAAATAAATAATATTAAAATATAATTTCCATAAAGTCAGGTTGGCCTAGCCAGAAAAGTCATTGGACATATTAATATAAATAGATGACATTTTAGCTTAGTTGTACACCTAGTCAAAGCACAAGTCTTTTGGAGAGCTGCAGTTGCAGCTGCAACTGCAATTGGAAGGAGGAATAAGGGTGTATGGTCATCTCTTGGTCTTGGTCTCTCTCTAACGTCATCAAGTGATATTCTTGGTGATACTCTTGATGATATTCTTGGTGATATTCCTTGGCGGTATTCTTGGTAAGTGAAAATCCAACTGTTGTAGTTGAGTATTGTTCTTGTTCTTTGGATTTGGGACTTTATGTTTGGTGAGATATATTTGGAGAAAGATGTGCTCTCTTGGTTATCTATTGGTTCTAGTGCTGCTTCCAAAAGCATTCTATCTAACAAAGGTTATGGTGCTCGAGGGTGGATGTGTGTCTATGGTTGGGTGACAATAGTTATATTGTCTATGGTAAAACGAGCACATCGAATATTTTAACAGAGACTTGCATAGATATGATAATATATGTATTTTTCCAAAAGGCATGTTCCACTTCCCTCCAATTTGCATTGAAAGTTTTTTTTCTCATTTTTGTCTTGGATTTATGTAAAAAAAAAGACACTTTGTAAAATTTTGAAATGAAAATATGAAAAGGTGTATGAGTTTGGACATTATTTACCAATAAATAAAATGAAAGTACCTTTGGATTTGAGCTTATAAGTTAACATGCACCTTATTTAATCTTCTTCACTTAATTAGTTGGTAGTTTTTCAGTTCTTATTTAAAGTTTGTGTTTTCTTTCTCTTAGTATTTACAAATGGAAGTCAGATTATAAGTTACATGTTGGTAAAATTTCATGTGCTTGGTTATTATCACAAAAGTAGAGAGAAATTCAATGCAATATTAACCTATCAATTTAGCATTTGGGGTAGTATCTTACCTATCACTTTAATGTTATGGGAAATCTCATTGAACTTTGAGGCTTTAAATGGCCTTTAACATCCAAAAGACATCATGCTACAAAAAATTATTACATATCATAAAAACCATCACTTATATTGGGATCCTCATAATTAGTATCACCTTCTACCTTGATCCTTCATGAAAATCAACCAACACCATCCAATTTTGATGAAACTACCTAATCCAAGCCTTAAAATGTGGTATAAAATTCATGACATGCCTAATAAATGATTTTGGATTGAGTGAAGGGTATATTTTTTATAAGTTCATGATAGAGGAGTTTAACAATAAGAACCACCAACATTAGGGTACATAGAGGGATTTCTTCTCTTGATTAAATGTGAATCACATACCCTCATACATGGTATAATCCAATAGAAGTGTCAGAATCATGCCAATATTCAAATCCTAAAAAATGATAAGTCTGTTGAATTGTGAATGGGATATGAAATTATACTTTCTCCATATTGGTTTGGGGAAAAACTCCCCTAATCATGGTCTAGTGACTAGGCAGAGAAATGACACCTTAAAAGACAAAATTACTCATATTCCACCCAAATCTAACAAGACCTAATGAAAATTAAGGAAAGGGAGGGAAAATCAATGTATGCACCTTAAGTCCTTTTGTTTGCAGTAGATCATTTCCTCTCGTTGTTTGCTCCTGGATTGCGGGCTTCCTCCCAATACTGTTGGATTACTGAGAGGGGGGTGAATCAGTAATAGAGAAATGTAAACCTTTTTCACCATAAAATGAAAGTGTTATATCAATGTAACATTATCATCCAATAGTTGTAGAGTAAATAAAAAATGAACAAATGAACAATCATAGACATACACAATACATCAGTGTTTTTACGTGGAAACCCAAATAGGGAGAAAACCACATTATTATTTTTCTTATATTTCTTTAAGAATTACATTCATTGGAAGAACCAACTTCCTTTTTTTCCAGCTGCAACTAGAAGGAGGCTCCAACCTCCTAGTTTCTCAGGCTACAACCTGAGGGAAGCTCCAACTCCCCAATTATTTGGCTACAACAAGAAGGAGGATACAACCCCCTATGTTCTTTGGCTACAACCGGAAGGTGGCTACAACCACATATTCTTGCCCCATCCAACCACCCTGAAATATGAGTAGAATGATGAAACCATTGTCACACTATCACTGTGAGATATACTGTTGTAAACATGTACCAATCAACCTGCACCATAAACAAGTGCATCAACCATGCACCAAATTGTACCTCAACCTGTACCATCAATGAGTGCATCAACCATGCACCAAATATGTACCAATCATGCATCTGTTGGGTATGTGTTATATTCTTTGCACGATTAGTAGTGTCTGTGTTGCGCTGTGTGTGCAAGGGTTCGGGGGCAGTGCCCCCGAGATTTTTTTTCCTTGGGAAACATGTCACAGTTTTGCCTCATTTTTCGTGTTGCCTCAATTTTCCTATCCATTGTTGGGAGGGTTTTCGGCACATGGTTTTTTGTTGATGGTTTTTCTATTTCTGGTTAAGGAATTAGGGTTTTTGACTAATCCAGGTCATTGGGTTAGGGTTTTGGATGTCACTGACTCCTATATGTATATTGTATTGTAAACAATGTGTCAATATGAATGAATATAGAATATGATGGTTTTCCCGATTTGGGTTTCCAGGGGAAACATATCCGTGTAATGTTTGTTGTCATTGTATCTTTTCTATTCTTTTACTGAAAATTTGTTTGCAGTAAATATTGTACAAGGTTAAAATCTACATTTGGTATCAGAGCTTTGTTCACTTCAGGGGGACACCTTTGTTGTCAAGGGTTTGAATCGGGACTGTGAT
>SNQJ01S0147488.1:0-13685 GCA_010110895.2 Picea sitchensis
AGAGAGAGAGAGAGTTACTTTGTATTAATAGGAACACGCACATGTTCTTGTTCCTAATAACACACATGTGTTTTAGGAGCATACCCACACTTTAGAAACACATACACGTTCCTAAAGTGTGTGTGCATTATTTGAATTTCAAATTTTTTCGGGTGGGAGTGAAAACTATAGCATACATGGTTGTTGAGTTGGTTGCCTCATATTTAGGTTTGGGATGACAAACCTAGTAGTTCAGTCTATAGATACATAAAAACCTCCATTTTTATGAATAATTCTCCATATCTCTATTTTTGACGTTATTTTTCTATAGGCTACACAATTTAGTTATTTGTGAGACTACACACATAAATAGAGTCATCTATGTGGAGTAATACACATATAATTAAATTTTTTTTTTAACAATGTTTACTATTTTTAATCTCTTTTTTTCTTGACATATATCAAAATCATAGAATACATGCCTCTCTTATTTCTTCTATAACATTTTGTCATCTTAACCATTTCTAAAATGTGTTATATGACGCACTAGAGGATACTGATATCTATGATCTAAAAAATAAAAATCTTTTGATCATGTTAAGGCCCTCTTAGCCTGCACGAACAAAAGGCGTTGTAATTTCAAGGATATATTGACTTTCATAATTTTAAAAAATATAAAATTAATATTATAAATTTCTAAAAAATACACAACACTATTAAAACGGGTTCTCTACAATTATACAAGTTTTTGGAATGAAATTTCATCGTTAACATACTCAACACCTGCATGAACAAAAAAATATACCTTATATTTTGCTGGAAAAATAACATGCCACTTTTAGAAAAAAATGAATTTAACAAAGTTATTCACAATTTCTATGAAACAAATTTGTATATTTAGAAATATAATTCAATTTCCTATGTTTCATATTTTTACACCATATTCAAATTCATTGTAAAAGTACCTTTAATAATCCCTCCAAGTTAACATATTGTTGTTTTTCCATGTTTGCATTGCCACTAATGTGTCATGAGAGACCATCATTAGCTTGCACATGCCCATTAATGTTTATCAGTGAATCCTCTCAATTAATTAGTTCATCACTATCCAACTTGAGTCTTATCTTTCAAGGGGGGTAAAAACTTATGAGGCTCTAAGTTCCACCACTAAATGTATATTTCAAGCAATGTAAAGAGTATCCAAGAGAATTATGTCTATTATTATCATGAACTAATCAATGTTTTGATAGAGATTGCAAGGATTTATTGGATGCACCATGATTTCAGAAATTCAAACAAACAAAAGAAAAAGTAGGCTTTCAATCAAGAATTGAAGATGCAACATCTTCCTAAATAATATAAAGAAACTATTAAAAATGGAAAAAGGAAATTCCTATTATAAGAAAACAATAGAACTATACTCATATCAAGCAAACTAAATTAAAGCTAGAAAATGGAAATAATTGGAAGTGAATCTTAAAAACTAAAAGATAATTGTCATAGAGACAAACAAATAAAGCAATGTTTCAATATTAGGTTTTTGAAAGGGAGGATATCCATCTCTCCATCCAAATAATGTATTCTATATGTGCCAAGGGCAATTTTTTCAACTACCTGAAATTGATTGAGCCATAAGTATTGAAATTTCATGTGTTTCCCTTTAGGTTCATTCAATTTGTCCCATTTCAAAATAAGGCCTCCCAACTGGAAGTCTTTATCTACTGAGGCATGTTTGTGAAACCAATGTTTACCAATCTATTGATGAGCAACAAATTTATATCTAGCCTTTTATTTTCTTCTTCCAGCTTTAAGAGAGTATTAATTTGATTTTGAAGATATAGATAACTCTAATCTAGTGAATATTGGGATAGATATATAGAAGGGAGAAAAATATTAGAAGGAAAGATGGCTTCCTTACTATAAACCAGGTAATAAGGGGAAATTCCTAAAGCAACATTGGGAGTAACTTGGTTTTCCCATAGGGCATTGGGTAAACTGTTGGGCCAATTCCTATGATGTTCAATGACTATTTTCTTTAGAACGTTAATTAAGTTCTTATTGGTTGATTTAACCACAATATTACCTTGTGTAAAATAATTTGATGAAAATCATAAAATGATTCCCTTTTCCAAATCAAATTCAATCAAATTTGATGAGGAAATATAAGAAGCATTATCAAAAATAACATTGAAGGGATGTCGAAAGTAGTAATCAAATTCTACTTTGAGAATTCAATCATAATGTCTTCATTCACTTTGGTGAATGGTACTACTTCCACCCATCTCGTGAAGTAATCTATGGTATTTAATATGTACTTGTATGTCCTTGATTAACCAAGTTTAATTTCTCCAATGATATCATCAACAAAATTAATATTGAGTAATCTTATTTTCCTTGTGTCCAAGGAGTTGGTGCTAAATCCATACTACAGATAATGTTTAAGATCAACATACCTTGAATCTATGTATGTTAGAATTTACAACACATTATTAGTGTGTACAAAAACTTCATTTTCCTAGCCTTCTTCTATTTTAGTAACTTCATCTTTGGTTTAAGCCTCTAATTTATGAAGTCCTTTGACCATAGACTATTTAGTTGTCTTAAATTTATGGTCATACTCCTAAATAGAACTCATCAAGTTTCTTATTGTTTCACCAAATTCCTTTTGTACACAGAGTGATGTGATAAATGAGTGATGAACTCTAACATATGTGTGGCTCGTCAAGATATAGAGTTTGAATTGTTTGGTGGATGTAAATATGGCATATGATTTCTTGTCAATTGTTGGATAATTCGATTCAACTCCTTACATGAATGTGATCATAAAATAACTTGATTATTCACCTTGTTATTCATCATTTTGTGTCAACATAGATGCCAAATAATGATATGATCCAAACGTATAAAAAAATTAATTCTTTGTTAAAAGTAGGACTATGTAATGTGAAAACATCAATAATGATAGTAGTCTTGGTATTTTCAAAAGTATATTTAAAAATTCGTATCAATTTAAAAATAACATTCTTCTTTATCATCTTTTGTAATGGTTTAACAATTTTTGCAAAGTTACAAACACATCTTCCAACACAATTTACCTTTCTAAATAAGGATTACATGGATTTCTTATTACGGGGAGGAGGAATTTGAGATATAGTTGTGGTCCCCTCAGGATGAATTAGAATACCATATTTTGAAATTATGTGTCCTAGTAGTTTACCTTCTGTGAAAACAAAGATACTTTTCTTTAGTTTCAAACAATTTGGTACTGCCTACACCTTTAAAAACATCCATTCAAGTGTTGAAGGTGGTTTAGTTTTTTCATGGAGTATATTGTGACATCATCCAAGTAAACTACTACAGTTTGGTTAACCAATCCTTGGAAAGAGATATCCATAGCTTGTTTAAAGGTGGAACCAACATTTATTAATTCAAAAGGAATCTTCCCATAAGAAAACATTCCCCATTTTGTATGAAAGGTAGTTTTCACCCTATTCGATTCAACTACCAAGAATTGGTAGTAACCACAAAAACCCATCAAAGAGGGAGGACATTTCTAATCTAGTTGCTAAGTAAAGGAATTTCTCCATTGGTGTAACAAGGTAATTATTCTTTTCAAATTATCTATTCAAATTCTTAAAATTGATAGATAATCAAATATTTGTATTTCTCTTTTGTGTGGAACCAATTTTTCCACCCACTACAAATGACAAATTTGAAAAATAATCTTGAAGTCACGTAATTTCTTCAATTCCTTTTGTATTAATGGCTCTGGGCATTTTTTTCTCAACTTCTATTCGAAAGGTTTGGTATCCTTTTTCATAGGTATGGAGTGTTGTATGATCTTTGTGTCATATTTCTTCAAGTCTTCATAATTCCATCTGAAAAAATATGTAAATTTTTTGAATAATCTAATGTAAAATTGCTTCTTGGATTTTATACAACAAGCACTTAAATTTAAAATTTACATTTCTTGAATCCATTTAAGTGCCAAGATTTATGATTTCATAAATCATAGTAGAACTATCTATTTTTACATTTACTCATTTCTACATCATACAAGTCAAATAGTTTCTCCAGAGAGAGGATGCTTACGGATCTTATTATACTTCATTTCCATCATCCCTTATTAGTAGTGTTGCAAGGCTTTTGCATGTTCTTCATCATCAATCACGAATTCTTGGAATGTTCCCTCATTATTTTGTTTATCATCATTAAAAACTTGCCAACTAGTGATATTGTTAATCATTGAGGGCCTGAAAAGGAATTCAACATAGAATATTTTAGTTTCAAATCCTTAGAATGAGAGAATCATGAAGAAATAGTCGCTAAAGAATTAACAACCTTCTTCTTAGCTTAAGAATGCACTTAATATTAAAAGCTTCAAATTTCCCTATAAAATTCCAAACCTCAAATTTATAATATTTCAAGTGAGAAGAATGAAAATATATAGTGTTGGGTCGTGACAACACACACCTTACAGTTACAATGTGACTAGAGGTTTCTCAAGCATTTGGATTTCCGTAAGACTGGAAACACTTGAGATTTTTCTTATTTAAATGTAGAAGCTCGTGAGGAGCTTCTTGAGACTTGTAAACCATTTCTCCATTATTGAATGAGTAATAAGGATAATGATTATTATATTTCCTCATTAAATTTTATTGAATTTGATTTGGAAAGGGGAATCATTTTATACCTTATATTTTGTTGGAACAATAACATAGCACTTTTAGAAAAAATAAAATTTAACAAAGCTATTCACAATTTCTATGAACAAAAGTTGTATATTTAGAAATCTAATTCATTTTCCTATGTTTCATCTTTTTACACCATATTCAATTTCATTGTAAAATTACCTTGAATAATCCCTCCAAATTAACATATTGTTGTTTTTCCATGTTTACATTGTTACTAACGTGTCATGATAGACGAGCATTATCTTGAACATACCCATTAATGTTTATGAGTGAATCTTCTCAATTAATTAATTCATCACTAGCCAACTTCAATGTTATTTTTCAAGGGGGGTAGACACTTATGAGGCTCTAAGTTCCACCATGTATTTTCAAGCAATCTAAAGAGTATCCAAGATAATTGTGTCTCTTATTATCATGAAGATGGAGATTGCAAGGATTTATTAGATGCACCATGATTTCAGAAATTCAAACAAACAAAAGAAAAGGTAAGTTTTCAATCAAGAATTGAAGATGCAACATCTTACTAAATAATATAAATAAACTATTAAAAATGAAAAATGGAAAATCCTATTATAAGAAAACAATAGAATTAAACTCATATCAAGCAAACTACATTAAAACTAGAAAAAGGAAATAATTGAAAGTGAATCCTACAAACTAAAAGATAATTGTCGTAGAGACAAACAAATAAAGTAATGTTTCAAGATTTGGTCATTGAAAGGGAGGATATCCATCTCTCCGTCCAAATTATGTATTCTATATGTGCCAAGACCAATTTTTTCAGCTACCTGAAATTGATTAAGCTGTATTCTATATGTGCCAAGACCAATTTTTTCAGCTACCTGAAATTGATTAAGCTATAACTAATGAAATTTGATGTGTTTCCCTTTAGGTTCATTCAATTTGTCCTATTTCAAAATAAGGCCTCCCAACTGGAAGTCTTTATCTATCGAGGCATGTTTATGAAACTAATGTTTAACAATTCACTGATCAACAACACATTTATATCTAGTCTTTTATGTTTCTTCTTCCAATTTTAAGAGAGTATTAATTTGATTGTGAAGATCTAGAGAACTCTACTTTAATGAAGATTGGGATAGTTATATAGAAGGGAGAAAAATATTAGAAAGACAAGATGGCCTCCTTACTATAAACCGGGTAATAAGGGTAAATTCCTAAAGTAGCATTGGGAGTGACTTGGCTTTCCCATAGGGCATTGCGTAAACAGTTGGGCCAATTCCTATGATGTTCAATGACTGTTTTCATTAGAACACCAATTAAGTTTTTATTGGTTGATTTAACCACATTATTGCCTCGTGGAAAATAATTTGATGAAAATCATAAAATGATTCCCTTTTCCAAATCAAATTTAATAAGTAAATATAAGAAGCATTATAAAAAATAACATTGAAGGGATGTCGAACGTAGTAATCAAATTCTACTTTCAGAATTCAATCACAATGTCTTCATTCACTTTGGTGAGTGGTACTACTTCCACCCATCTGGTGAAGTAATCTATGGTATTTAATATGTACTTGTGTGTCCTTGAGTAACTAAGTTTAATTTCTCCAATGATATCATCAACAAACTTAATATTGAGTGATCTTATTTTCCTTGTGTCCAAGGAATTGGTGCTAGATCCATGCTACAGATAATGGTTGAGATAACATACCTTGAATCTATGTCTACTAGAATTTACAACACATTATTAGTGTATAATAAAACTTCATTTTCCCAACCTTCTTCGTATTTAGTAACTTCATCTTTGGGTTTAGCCTCGAATTTATGAATTCCTTGACCATGGACTATTTAGTTATCTTAAATTTAGGGTCATACTCCTAAATAACACTCGTCCAGATTCTTATTATTTCACCAAATTCCTTTTGTACAAGAGTAACATGATAGATGGGTGAGGAACTATAACATATGTGTGGCTCGTCAAGATATAGAGTCTGAATTGTTTGGTGGATATAAATATGGAATATGCTTTCTTTTCAATTGTTGGATAATTCGCTTCAAATCCTTACAGGAATGAGATCATAAAAGAACTTGAGAATTCACCTTGTTCTTCATCATTTTGTGTCAACATCATTTTGTGTCAACATAGATGCCAAAGAATGATATGATGCAAAGGTATAAAAAAATAATTCTTTGTTTAAAAAGGACTATGTAATGTGACAACATCAATGATAGTAGTCTTGGTATTTTCAAAAGTATATTTTAAAATTTGCGTTCATTTAAAAATAACATTCTTCTTTATCATATTTTGTAATGGTTTAACAACTTCTGCAATGTTATAAACACATCTTCCCAACACAATTTATCTTTCTAAAAAAAGTTTACATGGATTTCTTATTACGGGGAGGAGGAATTCGAGAAATGGTTGTGGTCCACTCAGGATGAATTAGAATACCATCTTTTGAAATTATGTGTCCTAGTAGTTTACCTTTTGTGACAACAAATATACTTTTATTTAGCTTCAAACAATTTGGTACTTCCTACACCTTTAAAAACATTCCTTCAAGTGTTGAAGGTGGTTTGGGTTTTTCATGGAGTATATTGTGACATCATCCAAATAAACTACTACAGTTTGGTTAACCAATCCTTGGAAAGATATATCCATAGCTTTTTGAAAGGTGGAACCAATATTTATTAATCCAAAAGGAATCCTCCCATAAGAAAACATTCCCCATTTTGTATGAAGGGTATTCTTCACCCTATTCGATTCAATTACCAAGAATTGGTTATAAACACAAAAACCCATCAAAGAGGGAGGACATTTCTAATCTAGTTGCTAAGTAAAGAAATTTATCCATTGGTGGAACAAGGTAATTATCCTTTTCAAATTATCTATTCAAATTCCTAAAATTGACAGATAGTCAAATCTCTGTATTTCTCTTTCTATATGGAACCAAGTTTTCCACCCACTACGAATGACAAATTTGAAAAATAATCTTGGAATCGTGTAATTTCTTCAATTCCTTTTGTATTAATGGCTTTAGAGTTGGGTGGTTGTGTCTCAAATTCTATTCAAAAGGTTTGGTATCCTTTTTCATAGGTATGGCATGTTGTATGATCTTTGTGTCATATGTCTTCAAGTCTTCATAATTCCAAGTGAAAACATCTGTAAATTGTTTGAATAATATAATGTAAGATTGCTTCTTGGATTATATACAACAAGAACTTAACTTTACATTCCTTGAATCCATTTAAGTGGCAAGATTTATGATTTCATAAATCATAGTAGAACTATATGTTTTTACATTTACTCATTTCTACATCTTGCAAGTCAAATAGTTTCTCTAGAGAGAGGATTCTTAGGGATCTTATTATCCTTCATTTCCATCATCCCTTATTAGCAGTGTTGCAAGGTTTTTGCTTGTTCTTCATCATCAATCACAAATTCTTGGAATGTTCCCTCATTAGTCCGTTGATCATCATTAAAAACTTTCCAACTAGTGATATTGTTAATTATTGAGGTCATGAAAAGGAATTCAACATATAATTTTTTAGTTTCAAAGCCTTCTAATGAGAGAATCACGAAGCAATAGTCGCAAAAGAATCAACAACCTTGTTCTTAGCATAAGAATGCACTTAATATTAAAAGCTTCAAATTTCTCTATAAAATTCCATACCTCAAATTTTTAATATTTCAAGTGAGAATAATGAAAATATATAGTGTTGGGTGGTGACAACACACAACTTGTAGTTACAATGTGACTAGAGGTTTCTCAAGCGTTTGGATTTCCGTAAGCCTGGAAACATGTGAGATTTTTCTTTTTTAAATGTAGAAGCTTGTGAGGAGCTTCTTGAGACTTGTAAACCATTTCTCCATTATTGATTGAGCAATAAGGATATCGTTTACCCCTCTTTCTTCATCTTGACTATGTGATTTTTTTATCTTCATTCTTTTCTTTTTTATTTAATCTCGGTGTTTGCAGGTCGATCCTAACAAGCGATATCAGAGTTGAGGTCAAGTGGTGGTCTATGAAATGAAAGGGAAGATGGTTTGCACATGTAGAGAGAAGGGGGTTGACCTGAGCCTGAGGAGAAGGAGAGATCTCATTGGATCAAAACATATGGTCACTAGTCTAGAGAAGAGTGAGGTTAGGGGGTGTGAGGAAACGTCGGTTTGGGAAACGCTAGAGAGAGAAGCGGTAGAAGTTACTAATATTTTCTTTGGGAAGTAGTGTCATGTGCATGGTAGAGATGTTTGAGCTTTCCACCAGAAGCATCCATTTTTCTTTGAATTGAATCTTCATTTCCCCAGACCCAGAATTATTCAATAAGAAGCATTTGAGATAACATTGTGTACGTGAAAACCAAAAACCAAATTGATAGACAAGGTATGGCAAGAGAGAAGTAGTCCAAATCCTAGAGGAGGAAACATAAAAATGTTGATAAATGTAGGAGGAATATTCAAACTCTCATCACAAAGAAGAATTGTGTTTTGATCATGGTTCAAATAACATGGAATAATGATGGTACTTATGATGTCAATACCAAGATCGGAGGGCCCTTTGGGACGATGCGATATGCGACCGAGATTTCCCATAGTGCTAACAATGGTCTAGACATTGTTGTTAGGATCCTAGAGACAATGAAGGAACAATTATCCATAGGATTGTGTGTCGACCTTTATTAGTTGGATAGTGTGGTGGCTATTGAAGTGAGTGGAGAACTCGACATTCCTTTCCATCCTTGTAGAGAATACAATCCTAAGCCTCTAGAAGAGGGTCTCCTTCCTATGGCTATAAAAGGCATGATCCCAATAAGTGGTGGAAGCTATGTCTGGGGCAAAGATATGGAGGTCGCTATTAGTGGAAGAAAATCTTAATGGTGAAGAAACATATAGGATGAGTGCCTGAATTGTTTTACCATCATAGGAGATGAGCGATCATGGTGAATTGATCAAGACCTTAAAAGGAAAGCAGTTTCAGGAAAATATGCATGGAGAATGTTCTGAATAAGAGTTTTCACGAGCTCCATGAGAAGCTTGTTGAGGTTAAGTGTTTGGTTCCCAAGAAAGGCATGAGGTTTCCTAGGGTTCCGATTAGTAGGGCTCGGACTTCAGGTTCAAGTGGTGGTGATTATCCTGAGGCGAAGCTCACGAGTGTGAGGTGGAAATCAAAGCAATTGAAAGGAAAAGCCTTTTTTTAATGTAAAGATAAAGGTGGAGTTGACAATTTTATTTTTTTAATTATATGTAAATGGGAATATGACTGTAAGACCTAGTTAGGAATGAATACCTTAGGTTTGAAATTTCACTGGTAAAGTCTAGACCTAGACCTAAGTGATAGGGGGGAGAATGTGGTGCCCTGAATTTGAGGGAATTTTGGCCAGTTTTGGTCATGGGAAAAGGAGGAGAAATTAGGTCAAGAGTCATGGTTTCATGCACATGGTTATGGTATCATGTTTTTTTTAGATCCCATGGATTGCATACTCCATTAAAATTATCCTGGAGGTGTAACATCCCCACTATAATCCCCAGTTTAATTATCGCATAATGTAGATACGAATATGGTTGTAGCCAAGTGATGTAATAGACAAAATGTATTATATTTTTAATAAAAATAATGTGATGCCAGTTGTTGGAAATATGGACCAAGATGGGGGTTGAGTTTTTCCACAAGAGAAGTGATTTTCTAAGAGGGTGCCAAAGGAAAAAGGTTTATGGGTGTTAATCTAAACCAAGTTTTCTGAATTTATTTATCATTGGGGAAATTTTTTATTTCAGTTGAGTGTGTGAGATCCCAATCATTAAACTCATGTAAGAGGGTGGGTGTGAGAGTGACATCCCATATTTATTGGAAAGCATGGGGAATAAGAAATCAAAATTGGGTAGAGTGAGAAGTCAATGGTCTTGTAAAGATAGAGGAAATTTGTATGGGTTATTATAGGCAGTTTTTAGAGGGAGAGTTAGGCATGAACCACAGACAACAAGTAGGAAAAAGAGCACATGAGAATGAAAAAGAAGGTTGGGATAATTTAGGAGCATGATGGAGCATTTTGGAGCATATTGGAGATGGATAATTGAAGAACCAGGTTTTCATGCATGAAGAGTGAACTCCTGAGTCAGTTGCACTATGTCAACAAGTGTTTGTTGTTGTTGTTACTAGCAGTTTTCCTGAAAGTGAGTCCCTTGAGTTCCCAGTAGAGATATTCCTAGCCACTTGAGCTAGATAAACCCTAATAAGTGAATGGGATGCTCAATGGAGTGAAATAAGTGAAGGGGTACTTTTCTTGGGTTGGACAGGTCAAGAGGAAGAGAGATGGAGGTAAAATCGAGATAGTTGTAGGAGAGTATTAGTGGGTTGTGTGTTGGTGAGATATGAGTGGGTTGTGAGAGGAACCCTTCTCTTTCCTATTCCTATACCCAACAAGTGGGTGACTTACTATTGATATATAACACAACAACTCTATGGTTGGGTGGAACGTCCTTCCCAAGCAGCTTGTTCCATAAACGTTTTACAAAGATAAGTGTTTACCTATTTTATGTGGGCATTTACTCAGTTTAATTGTTGTTGTGAATGAGTCATTTTATACAATTCATGTTCATATAGACTACTATAGATTCACTTCATTCATGGGCATCAAAATTTGGTTTTAAATGTATTTAAAACATAGCTGGTAAGCTATAGTAAATAAATTAGCAAGATTTTTTTTTTTTTTTTTTTAAGTTATTTCACAAGTAGCTTTCCCTGGAAGAGCTAAGAGATGTTACAGTATGGTATCAGAGCAGAAGGTTGAAACATTGGCGTATAGGAGCATGCTACATGACCGCAAAATTTGTTTGAACCAAATATGTTTCATTTGGGGTAAAAATTGTTTTTACTTCAAGATAGTGTTGGGGGGAGAATTCTTGTGGTTTAAAACTATTATTTGACCATCGAATCCATGTTCAAGAAATTCCTCATTGTCTAGGATTTCCAATGAGCCATTTTTGGGTAAACCAGAAGAACAAAGTCAATATTTATGTGGCCTAGAACAACAGTGCATAGTAGCCCTTGATCACACCCCGCGATGGATTCACAAACCTTGATGATCAGTGATGGGTGTTATTTTTTTATCCCACATGCAAAGGAAAAGGTTAGACAGAGTGGTTTATAAGAAAAGGGTAAACCATAATTACTCATGCATGAAGCATAGAGAGTCACAGAACCTTGTTGAACCCGCATGTAATGAAACTTTTGGATATCAAAAAACCCACAAGAAAGTGTGTTCACTGAATCAGATCAGAGTAGTTTGGATGGACGTCATGTGTGGTGAAAAGTGTCACGGTATCTCGATGGTGTGATGGACCGATGTCATATTAGTTGGCTAGAGGTCACACATAGTGGCATGTGGCTTGGTTCCCTACTGGGATGATGGGCTAGTGGATCAACATCAGTTCCATTTGGCTAGAGGTGTGTGGAAGTTGTCTCGGTAGCCCGGTGCCCTGAACTTGGATCAGAGTAATTTGGGTGGATGTTATGTGGAAGTAGTTGGTATGTTGGTGGTTCAGTTTCTTGATAGCCACGTGCCATGCCAGGTGGTAGGCCACGTCAATATTATGTTCCCAAGGTGCCAGTAAAGTCCCTGGATTTGGCACTTGAGAAAACAATGTTAAAGGTTTCTGAAGTTCGGTAAGCCAATGATCGATGGCCCGATATGGAAATATATTGGATCTGATGGGGATGGAATGGAATTCCAGCAAGAGAAAAAGTGGAAAATCCCCCCTATAATTCCTGGTTTAATTAATTCTTATGTAGGTATCATGTGTGGCTACTACCAAAGCGATATATTATGTGAATTGTATTTCAATGTTTTAATAATAAAATTTGATGTCAGCTGCTAAGGGGACATGGAAAAGATATGGGGGATGAAGTAATCCAAAAGAGAGGGGAGTGTCTAGGATAATGGCCAAGAGGGGTCCAAGGGGGAAATACCCATGTATATTAATTCAACCCATTTTCCAAAACTTGCTAATTGTGCATAAACCTTCCAATTCCTAATTGAGTGTTATCAAATCCCATCATTGAATACATGTAAGAGGGTGGGCATGAGTGGTCACATCCAAAATTTATTGGGCACATGGGGATTGAGTACAATCATCTTGGGGAAGAGTGTGAGTCAAGAAAGACAAGCTAAAGGGAGGATTTTTTTATGGGTGGGGGACAATGTTTTTTACACAATGAGTTTTGGTGCATGAGGAGTAGGTAGAGAGGAAGAAACATAACTTGAATCTGGTGCAACCATAGAGAGTGAATTCTAGAGCATGCTAGAGCGTAATTAGAGAGAATTGGAGTTGGAAAAATGAAGAGCTAGGTTGTCAGGCCTGAAGAGTGAAAACCTATGTGATTTTAACTAAAACAACAAGTGTTTGTTGTTGGTTTGCCGATAGATTTCCTAGCAGCAGTTTTCCTTGAGTTCCTAGCTGAGAGATTCCTAGTTTCCTATGCTAGAGAGACCTTGATAAATGAATTGGGAACCTGAGGGACTGGGATCAGTGAAGGGTTACATTCCTTGGGTTGGGAAGGTCAAGAGGAAGAGAGTTGGTGGAAAATTATGATTTTTGTAGGAAGATATCAACGGGTTGTTGGTTTTATGAGCTATGAGTGGACTGTGAGAGACCACCCTCTTTTATGGATTACTAGCCTCAACTTGGGGGTGACTAGCTGTTGAGATTTGAAACAATAAGTTTATGGTTAGGTGGAACATCTGTCCCAAGTAGATGGTTGCATAACCATTGTTAAAAGATAAGTGTTTTATCTTTTCATTCAGTTATTACATGTGTTATTATTGTGCATGAGCTCTGTGTAAATGAAAATGATTTATATGATGTTGTAATGAGTTGTTTAGATGCATTTCATGTTTATTATTAGCATGTTGTAGATGCTTCTATTTTATGGTTGTAGACAATAGTTAAATTTGTTCTAGTTCATAGATGTAAGCTTGATCCAGGTGGATATCAATGGACACCCACCTTTTCCAACTGGCTCAAAACAATTTTCTGACAATTTTGGCAATTTA